>BQNB010205941.1:0-10582 GCA_026074375.1 Tanacetum coccineum | reverse complement strand
GGCGTCTTGTATGTGGAATAATTGTTTTTTAATGCATCATAGTGTTATACTTACTGCATCACAGTATTAAATCTAGTGCATCACAGTTATAATTTTGTAATTAAAAAAAATTAGTGTGTGTTTGAATTGTTGATGTAGTTGGTTTAAGGAATTGATGCAGTATGTGTCTTGTATGTGGAAAACGAGCCTAATTAGATTAGGCGTGTAGTTTTTGAGTGTCAAAACGTGTTTGTATGTGTGTGTTTGAATGATTGATACAGTTGGTGTAAGGAGTTGATGCACTAGGTGTCTTGTATGTGGAATATAATCTTAAAGTAGGTTAAGCGCGTAGTTTGTTAAGTGTCAAAAAATATTTGTGTGAGTATTTGAATTGTTAATACAACTGGTTTAAGGAATCGATGCAGTAGGCATCTTGTATGTGGAATAATTGTTTTTTAATGCATCATAGTGTTATACTTACTGCATCACAGTATTAAGTCTAGTGCATCAGAGTCATAATTTTGTAATTTAAATTTTTTTATTGTGTTTGATTTCTTGATGTAGTTGGATCTATTCTTTATGTAATACACGTTTACGGATGTAAGGTTCTGGCTTTGTATATGCATACGTTTGACAATGGTTTAATTGAAGTTTGTATATTGCTGCAGGTGATGCCATGCCGTGATGGAGCAGTTAGTGGGAGCCTCAAAACTGGTGTGCATGATCTCATTTTAAGTATGGCATGTTTTCAAGGCCCGTTTAAAAGGTTTGTGTATTCTGTATATTACAAGTTGGGTCGAGTGAGGCCAATCTTGAATCATATATCAAAACTGTGATTTGATCATTCATATATATTTTTTCGTGTAAAATTTGTAATTATAGGTTAGTTGATATGTAACAGGTACGCAACAGGTGAGCTGGACGGAGATTGAAGGAGATTGCCAAGAACAAATGATGTTAGTGTTCTATTTTCGAAAAACGGCTATGTCAGATCTCATAATCGCATTCATGGTGGTAAGCGTCCATTTTTGGTCTTTCGTATTAACCTGTAGGATAAATATTTGGTAGACAGCTTATAGTATAGTAAGAACTAAGTGTAGATGCGTTGGACCAACAAATTTAGTAAGCACTAGGTAGGCCAAAAATACCAACACAAAATGTATACTTAAAAGCTGTGACAAGTCTTTTTTGCATACTTGCAGGGACTGTTATTGCAGAAGTCGTGACATCTTTTGTTAGCTAGGAGATGGTAAAGAGAATACTTCTCATCAAGTGCTTCACTTATTCTTTTTGCATTATTGTTCATATTCATGTCAACATGTCGTTTTTCGAACTCCGATTTAAGTGACCCTCTATTATTCTCCTATTTTACAATACTAAGTAAACAAATTCAGGACTTTTTATAGTATCAGTATACTCTATAAATTATATGTAAAGCAATTAGTGGTACTTAACACTTTTGTTGAGTCAAAATTGCAATTGCTTTTCCTGAAGGAGACACGCAAGGTTGGACTTTACTTCTTATAAGAATCTGCCTATTTTAAAATAAGCCGAGATAACGCAAAATGCTTAAAAACGTGGAAAGATTAAACAATTATGGTTATTTAGAGTTCAATAATCAGTTTGCGAGTATATGCAAGAGAACCAGTTTTGTTTTCAGATAGCTCGATTGGTGGCCTACCTTTGGTCAATTAAATCCGGTGACCCGAGAAATTTGTCGTGCCATTATTCAACGTAATCGTATTCATTAGATGTACTTTTTTCAAGTTGTTGTCTTATTTTGGTTATCAATTTTTTTTATTAATTTGCAAACTGAATTTGCACAGCAAATAAGTTGAAGTATGGTCATTAATACTATCTATTCTTTAAAGATAAGAAAAAATAAATGAAAGGAATAAATTGAATTTTTTAGCAAGGTTTCTTTGTGCTATGATATTATCTTAAGACAAATCTGTTTACAATTAATTTTGGGAATTCTTGGCTACTCTTGACCTCTCTTTATTTGATGATTGACTTCTTTGCAAGGGCGAAGTCCAATATGGATTAATCATTTGTAACCAAAAAAAATCAATTTTGATCTGTTAATCAAGTATTTCTAGTTTTTAAATCACACTCAGAGACCTCACTACCATCACCACAACCTGGACAAGCAGCTGCAATGCCAATGGGTTTAAACGCCGGTCTCGGAAACAAGTACGCTTTATAAATTCAAATTTTCCACCTTTTTTTAGTGGATCATAAGGTTGGATATTGATAAGAATTTTAATGCACACTATCTGCAGAATAAACATGTAGAATTGTCTCCGTGGATTGCGGATATGATTAACATTATAGAGCCTAAAGTTTGCTCGATGCATAACACTAATAAATTGGATCGATTTTGCGTTAAGTGTGTTTAACCTTTTTGTAATGAATGTAGTTGGGGTCATGATGGACATGAACACATACAGGTATTGTATTATATATAAAGGTCTAAGGTGAATGTAATCACTTATTACATATATGTTTGTTTATTGTATGATTACAAGGGTTGGGAATGTTATACAATGTCTTATTATTAATGTTAACTTTGTGAGTTTGCTTTCAGTTTATACGAGAACGGAGCTCATGCTAAGGTCCGATCATAAAGCTTTAAAGCTTTGATGCTAAATATGCACAGACTTTTAGGAAAAAATGGGGGGCGATTAACTCGTTAACATCTGTGTGTATTTCTCTTATTTTTCATGTCAACATATGTTTTTATCATGCTACTTCATAGATTTGATATGAGAGTTGTTTAGTAACCTCCAACAATAGAGTTAGAATGCACTTGCTATATGTAGTTAGTTAGCATACTAATCGTACAATTAATTCGTTGCCAAAAGGTTCTCGTAATCACTTAAACCATACTTTGCAACAGACACATAAGTCAACACTAATGGTTTGACTAACCTGCTCAAGTCATGGTTGTCATAGTGTCGTCAAGAGGCTTTTGAAGATTTTTAAGGGAGAATGTTGGTTTATTTAAAGGGGTATATTGAAATTGTAACTTTATTAGAATGAATTGTGTTGCACATTTGACTTATACATGTTTATGGGGTTTTATTTGTTAAAAGAAAGTTTATAACTTGCCATCTAATTGATGAGGAGTTCATTATTTTTAGGTTGTGATGACTTATACATAAGGCCTCGTCGTAACGCGCGGGTCACTTACCGACTCGTTAAATATCCTCAATATTGTGATGCAGTAGAATTTTATTTTTGATTCAGAAGTATGATAACATTGAGTAGCAACAGTATGTATTACATTGTGATTTTGTAATTTTTTTGTGATGTAGTAAATTAACATTGTCATGCAGTAAATTAACATTGTGATAAAATTAATGTTATTTTACTGCATCACTGTGTTACTCTACTACATCACAATGTTAATTTACTACATCACAATGTTATACATTTTAGTTGTTGAAAATTGTATGTGTGTATGTTTGTGTGGTATTAATGCAGTTGGTATAATGAAGTGATGTAGTAAAGACTTGTCTGTGGCCTGTGAGTTTGGGCTAGTTTACGCGCAAAGCGCCTTAGTTGTCGAAAAGTGTTTGTCTATGTGTTTGTGTGCTATTAATGCAGTTGTTTTAATGAACTAATGCAGTAGGCATTTATTTATGGCGTATGAGTGTAGGTTAGGTGTGTTTGAGTGATTGATGCAGATGGTATAATGAAATGATGCAGTTGATGTTTTATAATGGATTTTGTTTGATAATGTTACAGGTAGTAAGGATCAAGAGCAAGTAGAACGGGAACAAGAGTTTATTAGTAAAAAATACAACAAAAAGAAAAAAAATCAATAGGTGCAAACACAAGAATGCAGGTAAAAGAGTTTCGGTTGAAGAGGATTTAAAAACGATGAACAAAATAGTCGATCGAAAATAAAAAAGCATTTGCTGCATCAAAAAAGAAGAATATGGGTGAAAGAATTGTTGATGAGGAGTATACTGAAAGACGGATTGCATCAAAGGATTATTAAACGTATGACACGGATTCTCAGATGATACTTGTGGATTGTTAAATTTTTTTTATTACAACTGCATTACTTTTGAATGTAGAATGTGCCTGAAAATTATTTCTAGTCACATTGTTATGTTTCATGTATTAATGAAATTTATAATTGAATTACATTCGATACCCTGCTAGTACTTGAATGTTCTTTTTAATTTTTTGTAAAATTCAAGGTTATGAGTCTACTGCATTACAATGTATAAATCCACTGCATCATAATGTTATCTACTGCATTAAAATATAAAATTTAATGCATTAAAATTTTACAAATGATGCTATTAAAATATACAATTTAATGCAGTAAAATTTACACTGTGATGCATTAAAATATACAATTTAATGCAGTAAAATTTACACTGTGATGCATAAAAATTTACAATGTAAATTGAACGCATACAATGTTAAAAAAACTATAGCATCCATTGCATCATAGTCTTAAATTCAATGCATCATAGTGTTATCATACTACTGAATCACAATTTTATTTTACTGCATTACTATGTTACTCTACATCACAATATTAATTTATTGCATCACAATGTTATAAATTTTGTTGCTTCCCAATGTTATCACACTGTTGCATTAAAATAATACTTTACTGCATTAGTCTATTATTTTACTGCATTATAAGGTAAATTTTACTACATCACAATGTAAATGTTACTGCATCAAAATATACATTTTACTGCATCATAATACACTAAACGATAATGCAATAACTATTATTCATTTGACAGAAAGATACCAAGTATATTCAGAGAAACACTATTATATTGGTGTTTGGTAATAAATTTTATACATCTTAGAACCGAAAAATTGTCTTGGAAGTAATGCTTTCATATCTATACAGTACTTAAAATGAAATAATGAAATAATGCTTTTAATCATTACGAATACATCCTCTAAGCCCAAATCTTGTTGATCTTGTCGGCTCTACTGGTTGCTTGCTTTTCTTTGATGGTGGCAATTTCAATGAACATGTCTTGGAATTATAACCTTCTTTTTCTCCACATACACTACACGTCCTCAAGTATCACACATCTGCAAAAAGAGATGTAACCTGATAAACTGAAAACAGCACGCTAGACCAAATAACAAATGGATTAGGTAAAAACATGCATTGTTATATTATCATGCTTTCACTATCCTATTTAACAGGTTGGTGGGGCACTATATAGTATCACGTCATGTGTATGAAGTTAAAAATTCTATCTAAAAGAAACGATGTTTATCAAGCTAAAGCAAATGAATAGCTGAAGGAATATGCTACTTACAGCAGTCATCAGAAGTAGTCTCACAACCACACCATCTTTTGAGAGTAGAAGTTTAAGGGCTAAGTTTACTGTATCTGATACCTTATTTGAGGGATCTTCAGCAGAAGTTTCACTTTTTGATACCATGTGTAATCCTTTGCTGAAGGAAGAGATCAGAATAAAACTTGATTCTAAGTTCCAAGTTCAAAGAAACTTATACTATAAAAGCTAATGATTCAGTTTTACAAAAAATACGATAATAAAAGTCTTCGCCTTTAAATATGCCTATGATGTAATGAAACCTTCAGCAAATCCTATGTTTCCCAATGCTATAAAGCAACTACTTACCAAACTACTTCGAACAACATTTTAGTATTTTCAACAACAAAAAAATGATGGTAAATATTCCTATCACTATTCGTACCTTGTTGCCCCAACTCTCAAGAATAAAGCAACCTTCTGCCACTGAAGTTCTTTCCTTTTGTTTAGCATAACCTACAGAGAAAGCATGCGAAGGGTTCAGACACTTTTTTGGGAGGGGTTATAATTTTTTTTTTCTAGAAGTTCTGTGGAACACTATGCCACAATGATGCAAGGAAGTTACATACCTCGGTTGACAAACATGTTTAAATATAAACCGAACCACACACAATAAAACCAAAATAGCACTACACAA
Source organism: Tanacetum coccineum (assembly GCA_026074375.1). NCBI lineage: Eukaryota > Viridiplantae > Streptophyta > Magnoliopsida > Asterales > Asteraceae > Tanacetum > Tanacetum coccineum. The sequence continues at coordinate 4,636 of BQNB010205941.1, read as the reverse complement.
ACCCGAATGTTAGAATCTTCCTTGTATCAAGTGAGTTATCAGACAGAAGTTTACGAACAACATAAGGATATGAATCTTCAAAAGTGTTAAAATTTGGATCTCCCACCATTGCTAATCCTACAAAGGTACAATTTTTACAAAGACATACAGTTAAATACAAGTAAATTGTATACATGACTGAAAACTTAGAAATAATAAGCTGCATGATATGCATACAAAATACGATATCAGATTATAGTCGCAGTAATACTAGATAAAAATGTTGCAAATTTTTCATGTCATGTAGAGCATTTCTTTAGTCTTTCATAATTGCAAGAATACATCTTTAAGTTGTCGGAGTTAAAATTTAATTCATTATATATGTTCCAAAAACATAACGGTTTTAATACTAGTAACAAAGGTATACACACACCCAGTTTATGTGTTCTCTAAAATGATCACCTAAAACATTTCTAGTCTTTCAGAGATATTGGGATTTGGGTGCTTGATCAAATTTGTCTCTGCATTTTCTATCAAAAAGTAGTACTAAATAATCCTATATATAAGGATCTTCCTTCAGATTCATCTAACACATACAAAATTTACACTATCTGATATAAGATGTCATCAGGTCAACAGATGTTAACAAGATCTTTAAAACAATGAAATGCCGACCAAATTTACTCGCACTTAGCATGGCAAAAGAGTATACCTTCAAAGGAGGCAAGAGATCATAGCAGAAGGGTATAATAAGGTGGCATCTAGAAATTATACTTGTAAGCTATGGCCCAGTTTACCCAACACCTACAAAAAACACTGACAATGTCAGCTAAGGCAATGAACCAATAAATTAATATCACTCAGAAAAACATGACAATATGGCAGGCTGAAATTCTGAAATCTTAAAGGATTACAATTATAATTTTTAATAATTTTATATTACTGAACATTTTCTTGCTCGAGTGAATAAAATTAGTATTTCACATGTATAATTATTCTTACCCGTTTTAAATTGTTGTCTAGGGATTCCATCCTTGAATTTACTCATCCATAGATTTCCAGTTCCATACACTCGATCCGTTTATATGACATGCATTGTTACAATAAGTTTTATTATTAGTTTTTACTAGCAATAACATAAGAAACTCTGCAAAATTTAAATCATACACTAATTTTGAGAGATGGGGAGGGGTGCAGGGAAGGAGGGGAGGTTTGTTGGGGGGTGGGGGAAAGGCAGGTGGCTGGCGGGAGGCGGCTGTGATAGGAGGGGTTAACGGTGGGTTGGAGTGAGAGAGAGAGGGGGGGGGTTGTGCGGAGGGAGTATTAGGGAGGGGATGATGGGGTTTGGCCAGCCGGGAGAGAAAGGTAGATCGCCTGTCAAAGACATGAAGAGTCTTGTCGATTGATTGCGAGCATCAGAAGACTCAAAAGAGATTAAAATGATAAAAATGACGATTCAATAATGATGATTCGATTTCAATTCTATCAAACTTTTAAGTTAGGTTCCACGGAGCTTGTGATGTTGGGTAACGTGGTGGATAGAAAATCCGAGGTTACGGAAACGAACCAGCCAAGGTGCTTGGCAAAATTTAATCCTTCATGAGCAATACTATTATAGGATATGTCACACCGTTTTTTATTATGTTTTATTAGATGCGAGAGTGTAAAAATGAAAAACAGAATTTGAGTAATTAATATTGAGTCGATTGGAAAACTTTAGTGTTTCATTTGATTTATGATAAATATGGTTGTGTGATCATGGAATAATGAAAGAGTTGGGACAATTGCGTGTTTTCCAATTGTAAGTATAGATCAATATAATATATCTCCATCGTGTTTGCTTCTCGAATTAATGTGAGTGTTGATAGGTCTTTAGTATCAAGATAAAATATTAGCAAATATACAAAAAGTCATGAAATATGCGGATTAAAACCGAATACTTTTGATTACGGGAATTATTAGACCAATATGTGTAGGTATTAGTCCATGTGTACATTAGCCCATTGGGGGGTTGTTTACTAAATCTCTTGTCTCGTTCTTTCCACACATAGATAAATCATCTCTTTTCCTCCGTTTGTTATTGCACACACACCTACTACGCGTTGGATAATATTTTTGTATTATTTTTTAAATAGCGTTTTTGAATTGTTGATGTAGTTGGTTTAAGGAATTGATGCAGTATGTGTCTTGTATGTGGAAAACAAGCCTAATTAGATTAGGCGTGTAGTTTTTGAATGTCAAAACGTGTTTGTGTGTGTGTGTTTGAATGATTGATGCAGTTGGTGTAAGGAGTTGATGCAGTGGGTGTCTTGTATGTGGAATATAAGCTTAAAGTTCACCTCTAAACACTAGTTACTAAAACATTATTGCTAGAACATTAAATCCGACTAGTCTGCATGCTATCAACATGATAAATGATCTTAAATATTAAATTAGAGTTATCATGATAAGGATAGGTCCAGATAGTTATGGCACGTATTCTATTGGAAAAATTAAATTGTGATATGATCTAGTCATTTGAGTAATTTTGATTTATTCGAATTTTCTAGGCCAATAGTAAGAAAACTAAGTTTTATGTGCTGTGGACTAAAATAAGCTGCTTAGAATCACCGAATAAATGTGGTCAGCCCTGTGAACATCAAATTTCATTATATAAACAGGACACTTGTTTTTTCTACTGCTCATGACTGATTTCGCGAGCTCAGTTGCTAACGGGATTCTTCTTTGTGGGGCTTCGTGCTTAGGAACGTTAGAAATTTTATACTGATTTTTGAACGAGAAGATAATAAATTCAAAATGTCTATGTCAAACACTGAAACAGACATCGAAAGTATCGGTTATTGACAAAATAAGAACAACCCAAACCATAGTTTTTAGTTCTGTCGGTTATTTTCGGTTTGGTTTCTTCTCGGTTTTTGTTGTTTGAAGAAAACTCTCGAGTTTGGTTCTCGGGGAGTGGAGTAGGGCGAAGAGGTACTTCGTTACCGAACCACTATAAATTCTTGTGTTGTGGTTTGATCTTTTTAACTCTTGTCTCTTGTCTTTCATATCATTTATTTACTTATTTGTATTGTTCATATTGTACACATATTGAGATCACATAAAGTCGAATCTAAGTTTTTATAAACAGACCATAACACTAATTTAAAAAGCGGTAAACTATTCAACCCCCCTTCTAGTTTTCCATAGTTTTGGCCTTTTCTCTGTTGAATAGAGAATTACTATCATTTTTCCATACTGTTTACCATTTTTCTCGAATGAATATATTTTTATATGCATTTTCCAGACTATATATAAATGTAATTTTACGTGTTTGTACAATTGAAATTTGTTGCCACGCGCGTGGCGACGAGCTTATTTATCTTTGGTTGTCAAATATATATTTTGGTAGTTGTTTCGGCCCGCGCATTGCGGCAGAGCTATTTTTGTTTATTTTTTAAAGATGCATTATCGTAATTGTGTAGCCAGTAATTTCTTGTAAGAAATAAACTTTCATAGATTTTTTCACCATTAGCCTTTAAACTACCTACACTTCTACATATTTAGTTTCATTAAACTTTAGAGTAGTTTTTAAAGTTAATAGGTAGGTTAAGGGTGTGTTTTTAAAATATATTTTTTAAATGTATATTAATCATCGACATTTTTTACAAACACGTACACTTCTCAAAAGGATCAATATTTGGCTCGTTTTGTTCGTAATTCGGAGGCGTAGTCGTCGGCATATTTTTATCAGAGTAGTCGACGGACATCTGTTAGATATATGTGAAAGAGAGTTTGTTATATAAAATAGTCGTAAATAGCAAAAACTATAGAGTTATTTATATAACTTAAACTTTAATAGAATTGCATGTCTTTGACCTCTAAGGTTTATTTCAAAGTTATTAGTTAGTGTAGGGGTATGTTTCGAAAGTTTTTTTTCAAAAATAAGTAAAGGTCAACATTACGTTTCTGACCCCTGTCATTTATTTTAAAGTTATTAGGTAGTTTAGGGTGCGTTTTGAAAGTTTATTATATATATATATAGAGTTAGGATCAAATGAGAAGTTTTCTTAAAATAAGAAGGATAAGAAGTAACTATAACCGCATATCCAAGATGCACCGACTTAAATTAGATGCATCTCTATAATCTTAGATGCATTATAACGCATCATAATGTGTTTTCTAGCTTTTAATTAGATGCATATACGTATATTAGATGCATTTCATGATTTCTCTTGTTTTTTGTTCCTCTGCATGTGCCAAAATCATGAGAATCAATTTGCACCATCTACACATCAAATTAACTTCCGAAACTCAAAATGGTGCATCTAAATGAATAGAAATGCATCTAATGCAAGTCGTTGCATCTCAAATGTGTGGTTTTAGTCACTTCTCACCACTTCTTATTTTAATTTACTTCTCACTAGATCCCTACTCTCTCTCTATATATATATTAAACCTCAACATTTTTTATAAAATCGTATGTATGTCAAAAGCATTGCAATATTAAGCTCGTTTTGTTTGCAATTCGAAGATCTTTCCGCGGGTATTTTTTTATTTGAATGAATCGGTAGATTTGTGTTATATATTTGATAAATAAAGTTTATTATCTAAAAAAGTCACAAATAGTTAAAAGTTGAGGGTCCGTTTTGTAGATTTTCTTTTTTTTTTCGATTTT
>BQNB010205940.1:0-10582 GCA_026074375.1 Tanacetum coccineum | reverse complement strand
ATACTAAGAAATCTGTTATTAAACAAAACACATATAAGCAAGCTAAAAACCTTAGGAAAAGTCAGAGTTCTAGGGTTGATCAAATAAATTGGAATGGAATGATGACTCAGAAACTAGGGGTTGGTTTTAAGTTTAAAAAGAAAGCTTGTTTTGTATATGGAAGTCTCAACCATTTAATCAAGGACGGTAATTTTTATGAGAGTAAAATGGTAGGAAAATCTGTGTTTAATAATGAGGGAAAGGCTACTGGTCAAAGGGAAGTTAGACCAGTATGGAACAATGCTCATAGGGTGAACCATCAGAATTTCTCTAATAACTTAGCTCACCCACATCCTAGAAGGAATTTTGTTCCATCAGTAGTAATGACAAACTCAGGCAAAGTGCATGTTCATACTACTAAGCAAAGCTTTCCAAGAGTAGCAATATCAACTAGTACTGCTAGATATGTTAATATTGCTGCATCTAGACCAATTGTGAATGGTGCAAAACCAAGATCAAATATTTTTCATAAGTCATATTCACCAGTTAAGATGACTTTTCATCAAAGAACAGCACCTAAAAACAGTGATTTAAAAGAAAAAGTTAATACTGCTAAGGTAAACAATGTAACTACTGCTGGGACAAAAGCAGTAGTTAGTGCTATTCAGGGGCATAAGGCAAATGCTGTTAAGGCCTCAGCAGGTTAGATTTGGAGACCTAAACAGAACCTATTAGACCATGACTCCAAAGACAACAGTGGATCTTGGATCTTAAAAAGATTTGATTATGTAGATCCACAAGGCAGACTCAAGTCAGTAATGGCTTGGGTCCCTAAGAGAAACTAATTCTCTTATTTCTTGTATGCAGGGTAATCCACAACATGCTTTAAAGGATCAGGGTATAGTAAACATTGGATGTTCCAGGCATATGACTGGAAACAAGGCCTATCTTTCAAAATATCAAGAAATTGATGGTGGTGTTGTTGCTTTTGGAGGAAATCCTAAAGGAGGTAAAATTACTAGAAAAGGTAAAATTAGGACTGAAAAATTAGATTTTGATGATGTGTACTTTGTGAAGGAACTTAAGTTTAACCTTTTCAGTGTCTCATAAATGTGTGACAAGAAAAACAGTGTTCTTTTCACTGAGACTGAATGTGTCATTCTATCTTCTGACTTTAAGTTACTTGATGAAAATCAAGTCTTACTTAAAGTTCCTAGACAGAACAACATGTACAGTTTTGATCTAAAGAATATTGTTCCTAAAGGAGGTTTGACTTGTTTATTTGCAAAGGCCACATTAGATGAATCTAATTTGTGGCATAGGAGGCTTGGTCATATAAAATTTAAAACTATGAACAAACTTGTGAAGGGAAACCTTGTTAGAGGTTTGCCTTCAAAGATTTTTGAAAATGACCATTCATGTGTTGCCTGTCAAAAGGGAAAGCAGCATAAAGCCTCATGTAAGACCAAGCTTATGAGCTCTATCAGTCAGCCTTTAAAATTGTTGCATATGGATCTGTTTGGTCCAACTTTTGTAAAGAGTCTAAATAAAAAGATGTATTACCTTGTGGTCACTGATGATTTTAGTAGGTTTAGTTGGGTTTTCTTCTTGGCCTCTAAGGATGAAACTAGTGAAATCCTTAAAACATTTATCACAGGCATTAAAAACCAAATAAATCATAGGGTTAAAATTATCAGAAGTGACAATGGAACTGAGTTTAAAAATAGTGAAATGAATCAGTTCTGTCAAATGAAAGGAATCAAGAGAGAATTTAGTGTTGCTAGGACTCCACAACAAAATGGAGTAGCTGAAAGAAAGAATAGAACACTAATAGAGGCAGCTAGGACTATGCTAGCAGATTCACTATTACCTACTACATTTTGGGCTGAAGCAGTTAATACTGCTTGCTATGTTCAGAATAGAGTTTTAGTAACAAAGCCTCATAACAAGACACCTTATGAACTTTTAATTGGTAGATCACCAAATCTAGACTTCATGAGACCTTTTGGGTGTCCTGTTACTATCTTGAATACCTTAGATCATCTAGGCAAGTTTGAAGGGAAGGCTGATGAGGGGTTCTTGGTTGGATACTCTGTAAATAGTAAGGCATTTAGGGTATTTAACACTAGAACCAGGAAAGTTGAAGAGAACCTGCATATTAAATTTCTAGAAAATAAATCTAATGTTGCAGGAAGTGGTCCAGAATGGCTCTTTGATATTGATTCACTGACAAAATCTATGAATTATGAGCCAGTTACTGCAGGAAATCAAACTAATGGTGATGCAGGTATAGAGACAAATGATAATGCAGGGCAAGCTGGACAGGAGAAAGCAGCTGATCATGAATACATACTGCTACCATTTTTGACTTTTGATTCTTCAAGTACTCAGAGCTCAGATGATAAGGATGCTGATGAGGTACCAGGCAAAGGAGATAAAGGTGTAAATAAAGTAAGTGGAAGTGATGATCAAGAAAGGACTGGTAGTAGTACTTAAGATATTAATACTGTTGGGCCAAGTATTAATACTGCCAGTATAAATATTAATACTGGTAGTCTAAATATTAATACTGTTAGTCCTAATGATCCAAATATGCCATTTTTAGACAAAACTTAACAGACTTAATATTGTTAGTCAATCTGTTAGTGTTTCCAGCTGGATAATGTTTTGACAATATTGATCTTCCAACTTGATTACTTATTATTGCCTTATATGGAGGATTTCTACTGGGTTATACCTTAGTGGTTGCATTATGATGATGAAGTTGTGGGTTTGCAGAGGTGACCTCAATAATGTGGAAACCACATGATTGTCAGTCATATTCCCACATTTAGAATTCACAAGTATCATCCTAAAGACCAGATTATTAGAGACATAAATTCAGCTATTCAAACAAGGAGAATGATCAATTTTTCTAAAGAAAATGCTATGGTCTGCTACATTAGCAAGCAGAGAAGAACAAATCATAAAGATTATCAAAACTGTTTGTTTGCCTGTTTTCTCTCTCAAATAGAACCCAAAAAAGTGATCCAAGCTTTGACATATCTAAGCTGGATAGAAGCAATGCAAGAGGAGCTTCTGTAATTTAAACTTCAAAAGGTTTGGACTCTGGTGGATCTTCCTAAAAGGAAAGAGAAGCTAATTGGAACTAGTGGTATATAAATAATGAAAGATGAAGAGAGGAAATTGTAGTCAGAAGAAACAAGGCCAAGAATATGTTGCACAGGTATACCCAGAGGAAGGAATTGATTTGATGGAGGTTTTTTGCTCCCTGTTGCTCTTAAGATTGAAGCAATCAGGTTATTTTTGGCCTATGCATCATTTATGGGGTTTATTGTGTACCAGATGGATGTGAAGAGTGTCTTTTTATATGGTACTATTAAAGATGAGGTGTATATGTGCCAACCTCTTGGTTTTGAAGGATCACAGTTCCCTAAGGACAGGTTTATAAGGTGGAGAAAAGCGTTGATTATGTCTACATCAAGTCATTAAGCCTGGTATTGAGACTTGTCTACTACTATGGAGGAATGATTTTAGAAAGAGGCATATCAGATAAAACTTTGTTCATTCAGAAGGACAGAAGGTGATATTCTTGCTTAATGCGGTTGTATATTGATGGACTTCATCTTTTGGGACTATAAAGAGTCTTGATGTGATTGAGTTTGAGCGGGATGATGCACTAAGAAAAATTCCAGATGAGCTCTATGGGGAGCTCACTTTCATCTTAGGGTTACAAGTACAAACAGAGAAGGATGAATCTTCATTAGCCAAGATAAATATGTGGTTGATATATTGAAAAAGTTTGATTTTATCACTGTGAAGACAGCAAGCACTCCAACAGAGCCTAACAAGGCATTGATCAAGGATGAAGAAGCTGAGAATGTGGATGTACACTTATATAGATCAATGATTGGGTCATTGATGTACTTAAAAGCTTCTAGGCCTGACATAATATTTGTTGTTTGTGCTTGTGCAAGGTTCCAAGTTATACCAAAGACTTCACATCTTCATGTTGTGAAGAGGATCTTTAGATACTTAAAAGGTCAGCCTAAATTGGGCCTTTGGTAGCCTAGAGATTCACCATTTGACTTGGAAGCCTTTTCTGATAATGATTATGCTGGAGCTAGCCTTGACAGGAAATCCACAACAGGAGGTTGTCAATTTCTTGGCAAGAGGTTGATTTCATGGCAATGTAAGAAGCAGGCTATAGTAGCCAATTCTACTACTGAAGAAGAGTATGTTGTTGATGCTAATTGTTATGGACAGGTGTTATGGATCCAAAATCAAATGCTTGATTATGGGTTCAATTTCATGAACACCAAGATTTACATTGATAATGGAAAGCGCCTTTTCGTATTGTGAGAATCCAGTGTTTCATTTAAAATCAAGAACTTGGAGATTACGGCACATTTCATCAGACGATTCTTATGAGAAGAAAGAAGTTGGATTTAATGTGATCAAGTTCTACCATACCATATTGTTGCAGATTTCTTACAAAGGATTTTGAGTTAGCGGATTAACTTTTGAATGCTTAGCATTTGGATTACTCTTAAAGCTTTTAAAGTATTGTTTGAGGGGAGGTTTATTTGTTTAGATAACAATTTTTAACTTTTATTCATAGGTTATGCATAAATATGGATCCTTATTAATTCTCACATGTCTATCTAGTAATTTCTAGTGTGCTTGTGATGAATAGAGGCATGTTGTTGTATAGTTATTGGAGAAAAAGTTAATATTGTTAGTCTAATTTTAGTGTTGCTCTGTATATATGTGTATTGGCATAGCTAATAATACACATAGAAGCTTTGTTTGAGGGAAGGCTATATGGAACTATGTGTATAAGTGCAGCGATGTATCAATCATGGATGCTTAGAATGGAGTGCAAGAGCTGCCAAGTGATGAAAATGGGTTAATTCTGGTAACTGATACTTAGTACTGCTAAGGTTAAAAGTTAATACTGTTAGTTATTATGAGCAATATGCAAGATGTTTTGGATTGTGTTTCTTTGTGTTTGGAACTAACATTTTGTATACAAGGATTAGAGCTTAAAGGTTATTTGATTAATAATGGATATGCTGATTTGGTGTGAATGCTGGTGACTTTGTTAATACTACTGATGTTTCACATGTTGGTTTTCACCACATAACAAATGGTCATCAATTCACTATGTCTAATAGACAAGAAAGAAATTGGCTATTCCCTGGGCAAAGGCGACTGAATAATGATTCTCAAATTGTTGACGGCTGGTAGTTTGCCTAAAACTATAAGTGCAAAAGTTAGTACTGCTAGTACAAACTTAGTACTGCTAGCCTAACTTAGTGTTGCTAAAGTTACCGTTACTAAATACTATTCAGGGGTAATTTTTGACAAATTAACGGCTACTTTCCTCTTAAGTTTTCTTTAGTGCCTATATAAGCCTATTAATCAAACAATATCTTTTACAAATACCAATTTCTCATAATTCATCAAACCCTAATCGATTTTCACACCGAACACAGTTCAATTATTCATGGCTGATCTTGCTTTTGTAAACCAGCACAACATGGTCGTGTATTTGGAAAAGAGTGATGAGAATGCAGAATTTCATCAGATAGTGGACTTCCTCTCTACATGTTCGATCAACTATGCTCTCACTGTAAGTCCCACTATCTATGCTTCTTATATTGAACAGTTTTGGAATACTGCCACTTCCAAAACAGTCAATTCAGTGAAGCAAATACATGCCATAGTTGATGGCAAGGCAGTAGTGATATCAGAATCATCAGTGAGGAATGATCTTCTCTTTGATGATGAGGATGGTATTACTTGCCTCACAAATGATGACATTTTTGAAAACCTTGCATTGATGGGGTATGAACAGCTTTCAACAAAACTTACTTTTCAAAAAGGTTCATTCTCTCCACAATGGAAATTCCTGATACATACCATCCTTCATTGTATAAGTTCAAAATCAACTGGCTGGAATGAGTTTTCAACCAATTTGGCTTCAGCAGTTATATGTTTGGCAAAGGGTCAAAAATTTAATTTTTCTAAATTGATTTTTGATGGTATGTTAAGGAACTTGGATCCAAAGAAGTTTTTAATGTATCCAAGGTTTTTACAACTCTTTTTGAATAACCAGCTTAAAGATTTACCAGAACCTTTTAATGATACTTATGAAACACCAAACCATACTAAAAAGGTTTTCTCAAATATGGCAAGGCAAAGTAAAAGTTTTTTAAGAAAATTTACTCCACTTTTTGAATCCATGTTGGTGCAAAACCAAGCACCTGAGGGTGAAAGTTCAGTAACACCCCCTGAACCCTAACCCACACCCTCTACCTCACAACCAAATGTTTTAGAACCTCAAACTAAACTACTTTAAACTGAAACACCTCCAACAGTTTCCCATGAACCTCAGACTGAAGCTAACATTGAGCAAATACTCCCATCTCCATCTATATATCAAAGAAAACACAGAAAGACACAAAAACATAGGAGAGCCAAAAAGGTCACTGAGTTACCTCAGACTAGTGTGCCTCTAGACCTTGGAGTAGATGAGGTTGTCCATAAGGAGGGGGTGACAGTGTAGAAAGGGTTATCACTACTGATGCTAGCTTAGTTGCAGCACAGGACAGTGATAACATAATTAGGACCCAAACTACGGCAATGCCTAATGTTGACATTCCTCAGGGAATGGATACAGGTGGCATTCCTAGGTGCCAAGAAACCATAGGGGTGCTCCTGCTCAGACTAGGTCTGAGAGAGTGCTTAAACAGCCCAATGAACCACCTCTCCCAAAAGGTCACACATCTGGAAGTGGGGAGGGCAGGATGGCACATACTTTTGAATTGATGGATATTGTACCACCTACACCCTATGATTCACCTCTCCCAGGAGGTTACACACCTGGAAGTGATGAGGGTAGATTGAAACTGGAAGAATTGATGGTTATGTGTACAAAATTGTCAAAACAGGTGCTTGACTTGGAGAAAGAGAAGGATGCTCAAGCTGTGGAGATCCTCAAACTAAAGAAAAGAGTCAAGAAATTAGAAAGACATAGGAAGTCAAGCATCTCACACCCAAGAAGGAGGATATACAGGCAGGTTGAGTCTTCTGATGATGATTTGGATGAGGAGGATGCATCCAAACAGGGGAGGAAAAGTGACAAGACAAAGCCAATGTTTAAAGATAGTGACTTTGATAGACTTGATGATGATATGGAAAATGTTGAAGGAGAGACAGTTTATGCTGCTACTTCTGGAGTTAGTACTGCAGGAGCATTGGTTAGTACTGCTAGACCAACTGTTAGTACTGTTGGGCCATCTACAAGTGCTGCTGGGACTTTAATAGGTATTTTAAAAGTATAAGATGGTGAAAATAGCGTGACACATGATAGCATGAGGACAAACAAGAACAAGCCATCTATTTACCAAGACCAAAACTTCAGTGGGTTATCACTCGTATACTAAACAAGAAACAATGAAGACTATCAACACCACCACTATACACAACCATCACACACTAGAGGACAAGGGTAAAGGTTTAATGGTCCTCTAGTAAAAATCAAAGAGGATGAGATCAAGGTGATTTGAAATTCAATCAGATGCAGAGTTGGTCTCAGTTTAACTTCATTTTAAGAGGGTCATTAGCTCAAGTAGAAAGTAGACAAAGAGATATGAGCAGCACAAGAAGGGAAATCCTCTCTTAGTTTGTACTTTAATGAAGAGTATGATTTAATATTTCAAGGCCCAACATATAGATGTGATTGCTTTGTTTGTTGCAAGGCTCTAACAGGAAGAGAGAGAGCAGTTCACCATTGAAGAAAGAGCACAATTTTTGGTAGAAACTATAACACCCTGTGTTTTCAAGTCATTGACGACGTCGATAAATCTATTATGTATCTTTTGTATTGTACGCGTTTGTCTTAAATCGTAAACGTTAAGCTAAATCGCGTAGGCTAAAAATTAGCGTTCAATGTAAACGGGCATCAAACAATTAAATGTTTACATCAAGCAAGGGTTAAGTAATTATTTTGAGGATAATTATTAACTTTGTTCGTTTTATTTTTATTAGTTGCGTAAAGTGATTACGTTTCGCCAATAAATTGCGTTTAGGCACTCCCGAAACCACGTTAAATTATCTACGCTTCAATAAATACCCACGATCATACCCAATACCTAAAGTTTTATTAAACTTTATCAAAATGAATGTTATTTACACCTTGTACACTAGAAATTAAAAGAATACACAAATACTGCAACTAGACACATTTTATTTACAAACTACAAATTGTAACTTGCATATATGATTCTATATATTATGTTAGCTAGCAAAAAGTTTCTAGAAGGGTTTCCCCCACCCCCGCCCACACCCCCCCCCTAAATCAAACGGCAACAACACCATTTGAGTCAATTGATACACAAAAATCTTACAACTTGGTCAATGTACTCACGTGGCTTTGTACATCACATATGCATTAAACACAACCTTACCATGTTTCTTTGACCAAGAACCAAGATCCTTAAAACCCTCATTGTGTCTTGGACCAACTATTGCAAACTTTTGACCATCTAACTCTTATAAGATGCAAGTAACACATAGATAGCAAGACTTAACCAAAAATCAAACAAAAACACTCTCTTTGGCTCTCTACAAGCCCACGGCTTGAAGCACCCTTAATACCAAATCCATACCAAATTTTTTACAACCTATACACATCTATACACATTCATCCTAAGATATTCTAAGGTGTTTCCAAGCAATGGCTAACCATATTCAAGTGATTATCAAGTAAAAGGAAGACTAGGGTTTTTACTTGGAAAGCTAGGGTTTTCATTGTGCAAGCTTTGATTTTAAGGCTAAACAAGGGTTTAGCACTTGATTATCATCATCATCATACATCATAAGGTCTACTAGAACCCTTTATGTTCTTACAATATTCATTTTCATGCATATGTTTATTCTATTTTAGCTTAAATCACCATTTAGGATTTTATTATGAAAATGAAGTTTTTACTTGAAATGATCATTTGGATTACTTTTATATATGTTGTGATGTTACTTATATCATGTTAAAAGGGATGAGAAACTAATGTACCATGATGTTTTGGTGTAAAAATGATCATGTGTTAATTAGGGTTTATAAAAGTTCTTAATATGATTCTAGTAAAAGAAATACAAATGGCATGATAAGATTAATTATGGACTTATATTAATGTAATATGATCATTAAAATAAAGTTATAACAAGATGGGAAGACTTGTACACTTGTGATTATTATGTAAAAATAGTCATACATAAAACTAGTAACTTATAGTTAAAAATGAAAGTTATGTTTTATAAGTAATATGTTGGACTTGTAATGTTGGACAAAAGGACTTTGATGGACCTATGAACATAATATACATATGACATATGACCTATATAAAGTATAAGACTTGTGGTAAAAAGTATAAAGTGGTAAGTATAAAAACAAGGTTGAAAATGGACTTATCAAACTCATGCAAACCTTCTGTCCAAAAAGGTATAAAAGTATACTTATTTTATACTTTTATAAGATAATACATTTCACGACGATTCCGAAAAGGTAAGAAACTTGTCAAACGGATTAATAACGAAAAAGTTACGTTAAAAACGAGTTATACGTTAATTAAACGGAGTTTATAAAATAACTTTTATAAAACTTATATCAAACAGCAAGGTTGGATAATTTTATCAAATAAAACACATTTTTAGGATTCTAAAATGATAAGAATCATGATTTTTCAATTTATAACGAATAAGTTATGAATTTCGCGGGTTTTCGATAATTAAAAGTTTATAAAAATGATTTTATAAACTATGAACAGTAAAAACACTATTCATGACAGAAAGTTATATTTTTGTAAACCTTATAAATTGATAGGATTTTCAATAACGAGAACGTCCTCGAAAGAATCACTAAAAACGGAGCTATAACGAATAAAATACGACGTTTACGGGTTTTACGACAACAAAAACAACTTAAGAAAAACTCATGTCTGGTGTGAACAGTAAAAGTTACTGTTCATCAGAGGACCAAAATTATAAAAATGTCAAATATCGATAACCCGTCTTAATACGAAAAGATGGGAATAAGAAACGCGAGAAATGGACTTAAAACGTTAAAGTTATGGCGATTTTACCAAAAGTAAGTTTATAAACATTTTAATTTTATAAACATGTTTTCACTCAAACAAATAGATGGTGATTAGCTAAATAGACTTATGCATAGTATAGGTTACTCAATGTGATTAGTACTTATACGACCTTAAATTAAATAGGTTGCATCTGACGATTTGCGTGACGAGTTATCTGTGACATTTGGATTATCAGAACTCAAGGTGAGTTCATAGCCCCACGTTTTATGTAACATTTCTCATTTTCAGGTTATTTTCAACTTTAATAAATTTCATTATTTATTTTTAGAGTTTTACGCGTTCTTTTTTAATTATTATCTTATAGTTAAATCGCGTAAACTAAAAATCAATGATCAATGTAAACGGACACCAAACAAATTAAAGTTTATATGATTATTAGGAGTATAATTTATAACTTTTCATAATTTATTTTTGTTGGTTACGTAAAACACTTACGTTTCGCA
>BQNB010205939.1:0-10582 GCA_026074375.1 Tanacetum coccineum | reverse complement strand
ACAGTGATCCAGAACATGTTCAAAGAGATAAGCAAATGTAGAAAAGTATAACACTCATTGCCAAGTACTTCAAAAACATCTATAAACCTACCAACAACAACCTTAAAAACTCATCAAACACCAAGAACAAGAATGTGGATACTACTATAAGGGCAAGGAATGATAGACATACTGGACAATTTGTGAATCAGAGGGCAGTTACTATTGTAGGGGCTAGGAAACTATAGGAAATCATGTAGTTTAGAAGTCTGGGATACAATGTTTTAATTATAAGGAGTATGGATATTTTTCTAAGGAGTGCAGAAAACCAAAACGCACAAAAGATTATGAGTATCATAAGGAGAAGATGATATTATGCAAGCAAGAGGAAAGATGTGTGCCGTTAAGTGCAGAGCAGGATGAATGGCTCGATGACATTGGTGAAGAGTCAGATAAACAGGAATTGGAAGCACAATACATGTACATGGAAAAGATTCAAGAGGTCTTGCAAGCTATAGATGACAAATACTGGACGTACCTATGATGCTGAGCCATTAGAAAAGGGATAAACTGACGATGAATATAATGTGTTTGCCACTGAAAGACAACATTATGAGCAACCTGAATCTATTGATGACACATATGTGGTAGAAACGGTTAATAGTAATGTCATTCCTGATTTATCAGATATGTGTAATAATGAATTTGAGGATGACCAGAATGCTGATGATCATGGCGATAAGCGTGTCGTATTTGCTAATTTAATTTCAAATTTAAAACTGGATACTGATAAAAACAAAAAGACTTAAAAGCAATTAAAGAAAGCAAACACAACACTCACTCATGAACTAAATGAATGCAAATCTGCTCTTGAGGAGTCAAATAACATTCACGATAGATGCAGAAGTGCACTTCATCAGAAAGATATTAAGCTTGAGAAGTACAAAGTGTTTAAAAATTGTCAACTTGAAAAAGAAGAGGTAGAACGTAAATACAAAGAAACTCTTAATCTATTAGCTCAGCAGAAACATCAATCAAATGAATCATTAAAAACACAAGCTTATGAAACTTTTGAATTTAAAGAGAAAAATGCTGAGTTAATACACCAGATTTCTTTAGAACATATCAGACTTGACACTCTTCGAAAGGAAACAAACAATTGAAAAAGGATTCCAAATAAGTCAAGATATAGACATTGACAAAGTGAGTGCGTTAGAAAATCAAGTAAAGTTTTTAAATGACATTGTTTATAAAATCAATCAATCTGTTCAAACCATTCATATGCTAGCTCCCGATCCGAGTTCGTATTATAATGGTCAAGCAAACTTTGTAAATCCTATGTACCTGAAGAAAGCTCAATCTAACAAACCATGTTTGTGTAAGGTGCCATACGATAAAGATGATCTTACGAACATTTTTTGCACCAAATTGTAAATTGTGATGCGACACTTCTTCTTTAGCAAGAGAGTAGATAAAAATTGGATAAAGAGTTAATTAAACTACACATATCAAAATAGTCTTTACGAACTTTTTACTCCTCAAACACATAAATCTCTTGATCAATTGTATTTTTCCAATGAAATTAGAAAGAAAATGTGGAGAAAATCTTTTGTTAAATACAAGCCTAATATTGTGAAAACCATAGATTTTTTACCTACTCAAGCTTCATTAAGTAAGAGTAGACACGCATTTAATTTGGTTTAACATAACATCTTGGATTGGCAAAAACGATTGGATAACAGATGGCAACAACCAATTACTCATGAGATAACTATGCTTGTGAAAAAACTTTTAATGCCTTTAGCGATAAAGACAAAAGCAAATGCTAATGAATTTGAAAAAGCACTTAAAGAAGAAATGTTTGATGATTTATAGTACGTTTAATCACTTGAAAAAAAGGTTGACAAACTTGACTCTAAAAAGGTAGAATTTTCAAACGAATACGATCTACCATTGCAAGAATGCATGTCGAAAGACATCATGTGTTCTATTCTTCGTGCTTTAGCTGATATTGATGAACAAACTGAATTGCAATGTTTATATCTTGAGAAAATAGAAGAATGTGAATGTTTTGCGAGTGAGCTTTCAAAACAAAATGAAAATGTTGAAAACAATTTTCAAAGAAGTTTGCTGAATTTGAACGACATTGCATTTCTCTTGAACTGTATTTACAACACAAAAATGAAGTTTTTCAAAATAACAGACCATGCAAAAATCAGGATGCACCTGAATTTTGAAATAAACAAATTGAAAGCTCAGCTGTAAGACAAGAACACAGTGATAAGTAAGTTAAAGAAATTCATTGAAAAGTTAAAAGGAAAATCTGTGGATACTAAGTTTGAAAAACCAATTGTTGTTAGACAACCAAATGTATTTAAATTTCAAAAAACAACAGTCTTGGGAAAACCGTCTCCTTTATTAAATTCTCCATTTTCAAAATCTAGGTTTTCTCCCATGACTAATGTGAACCAGAATTTATCAAAACCAGTCACTACCTAAATTTTGCCTCAAACAGGAAACCAAGCTGTAAGAAACACAAATGTGATTAAACCATGAATGTATCGATTAGACACTCGGCCTACACAAACTAGAGCACCTCAGCTGCCTCATACTTCTAGGAATACTAATCCTCACGTGTCTACTTCTACAGGAGTAATTCATAGAACTAGTGTTAGCAGACCACAGCTTAAGAGCACTCAAATGAAAGAAAAGGTCGTGCAAAACAATAGTTAAGTAAAGATTAAGAAGAAGGAAGTAGAAGACCACCATAGGATTTCTAGTTTTTCAAATAAAACAAAGTCTGTAACTGCGTGTAATGACAATTTAAGGTATAGAACTTCGAATGCTAAAGCAGTTTGTGTAACTTGTGGCAAATGCGTGTTTAATTCAAATCATGATGCTTGTGTTTCTAAGTTTATCAATGACCTGAATGCTAGAACTAAGAAGCCTCAAGTAGTGCCCATTAGTTCTAGAAAACCCACAAGACAAGCGAACCAATCTGTTGCAACACCTCATAAGAAAATAGTTGCTTCAAAATCCACTATCCAAAATCCGAGAGTTACTTTAAGATGGTTTATGAGAAAACTAGTAAGACATGGAGTTGGTGGATTAAAAAACAATGTCTATTAGGATATAAATGGATGCCTAAGACCAAAAAGGAATGGGTTCCTAAAATTAGGACAAAGAATGTGACAACGAGTATTAGTCCTACTATAGATATTGCATCTAGGATAACTAATATCTTGAAACCCATAAATGATATCCAATTTGTTAAATGCTCCATCGTCTGCTAATTCTTTTGCAGATCATACAAATCATCTTATTCATCGTCGACTCTGGATGCACAAAGCACATGACGGGATACCACAAGTTGCTGTGTAATTTTGTTGAGAAATATCAGGGTACCGTGCGGTTCAGGAATGATCAATTTGCATCGATTCTTGGATATGGGGATTTGGTTCAAGAAAATGTCATGATCAAGAGGGTTTATTACGTCGAAGGCCTCAATCACGATCTATTCTCTGTTGGTCAACTCTGTGATGCGGATTTAGAGGTTGCAATCAGGAAATCTACATGCTTAGTTATAGATCTTCAGGGAAACGACCTACTTTGGGTACTCGTGGATCTGATCTCTACATATAGCTCTTCAGGAATCATCTTCACCAACTCCAATCAGTTTCATGGCAAAGGCTTCACCAACTCAAGCATTATTATGGCATCGTCGACTGTCTTATCTTAACTTTGACACCATGAACTTGCTTTCCAAGAATGATATTGTGAATGGCTTACCAAAGTTGAAATATGTAAAGGATTAACTGTGTTCATCTTGTGAAATGGGTAAAGCAAAGAGAAGTTCCTTCAAGACAAAAACTATTCCAAGTTTAAAAGGATGGTTAGATTTTCTTTATATGGACTTATGTGGTCCTATGCTGGTTAAAAGCATCAATGAAAAGAAATACATTCTAATGATTGTAGATGACTACTCACGATACACATGGACTCATTTTATGAGATCCAAGGGCGAAACACCATAGGTACTGATCGACTTTCTAAATATGATTCAAATAGGTCTTCAAGCTTAAGTGATATATGTTTGTACTCTAAGAGGAACTGAGTTCCTAAATACGACTCTCCAAACATACTTTAAAGTAGAAGGAATTGATCACCAAACGACAATTGCTCGAACACCTGAATAGAACGGCCTTGTTAAAATACAAAACCGTACACTGGTTGAGGCTGCTCGAACAATGCTTTCGGCTTCTAAACTTCCTTTATTCTTTTGGGCTGAAGCAATAAAAACCGCATGTTACACCCAGAATAGATCACTCATCATCACCAGACATAAAAAGACACCATATCACATCATAAATGACATGAAACATACTCTCAAACACCTTAACATTTTTGGCTGCACTTGCTACATAGTCAGAGATGGTGAAAACCTTAATAAAATAAAGAGAAAGGGGATCTGTGTATTTTTGTGAGATATTCTACACAGTTAAAGGGTTGTAGAGCCTACAAAAAGAGGACAAGACTGATCATTGAAACCATTCATATCAACTTTGATGAACTCAAGGAAGTAATGATGTCTGATGATAACACTTCAGGCCTTGCTCCCCAACGACAAATGATGTTTGATCATAATAGTTCAAACCTCGCTCCACAACGACACCAGGCGTCAAATTATGACAACTCTAGCCTCGCGCGCTAATTACAAGAAGTTTCTCCTCCAACAGAAAAGACATATAAATCACTACAAGAGTTGGAATTTCTATTCAGTCCTATGTACGAAGAATACTTCAATGCAAGAAATCAAAGTGTGTTAAAGTCTTCCGCTCTCTCTAATAATTCTCTTCAACAAGATACAAACCCTACATTGAAATTTCAACCTACAATAGAACTGATTATTCCACCTACAAATGTCAATGCTAAACAGCAGATGCATAGTTTGAAGCATATGAATTTATCAATCCTTTTGCTCTACCAGAAACAAAAGCCGATGAGTCTTCCTCACGTAACGTTGATACTTCAAACACGCATACATTTTACTAAAGACACCGTTCTGACTACAATTGGACTTAAGATCATCCGTTAGAACAAGTTCATAGAAATCCATCAAAGCCTATGCAGACAAGACGACAACTTGCTACAAATCCTAAAATGTGTATGTTCGCACTCACCGTGAATACTGCAAAACCGAAGAAAATTAAGGAAGCAATGGCTGATAACGCATGGATCGAAGCAATGCAGGAAGAGCTTCATCAATTCGATAGACTAAACATCTAGGAACTTGTTGACAAACCTTTTAGAAAGACTGTTATTAATCTAAAGTGGTTATAGAAGAACAAGAAAGATGAAGACAATACTATTATTCATAATAAGGCACGACTTGTAGCTAAGGGATATCGTCGGGAAGAGAGTACTGATAATGAAGATTCTTTTGTACCAGTCGCACGCTTGGAAGCTATTCAGATTTCTGTTGCCTATGCTGCATACAAATCATTTCCTACCTACCAGATGGATGTTAAAACGGTTTTTCTTAATGGTCCACTAAAGGAAAAAAGGTATATGTTAATTAGCTAGACGGGTTAGTTGATCCAAATCATCTAGAAAAAGTCTACCATCTTAGGAAAGCACTTTATGGATTGAAGCAAGCTCCAAGAGCCTGGTTTGATGAACTCTCGACATTCCTAATATCCAAAGGTTTTTCTAAAGGTACTATAGACCCAACTCTATTCACAATAAGATACGAGGATGACATTCTACTCTTGCAAATTTATGTCGATGACATAATTTTTGGGTCTACAAACCTGAAATATTCTAAAAAGTTTGAAAAACTGATGCATAGTAGATTTGAGATATCCTTAATGAGGATAATGAAATTCTTTTTAGGACTTCAGATCCACCAATCCCGATGAGGTATCTTTATAAACCAGTCTAAGTATGCTTTTGAAATACTCAAAAAGCATGGTATGGACAAATGTGATAGCATTAGTACACCAGTGGATACTAAACCTAAGTTGGATGCAGATTTGAGTGGAACACCCGTTGATCAAACAAGATATCGAAGTATGATAGGGTCACTCATGTATCTAACTTCTAGTAGACCAGACTTAATGTATGCAGTATGTTACTGTGCACGTTATCAAGCAAGACCAATGGAAAAGCACCTCAAGGAGGTTAAAAGGATCTTTCGGTACTTAAATAATACCATTAACATAGGACTCTGGTATCCGAAGGATAAGCGCTTTTTCAGACGATGACCACGTAGGTTGTCTTGATATACGCAAAAGAACTTCTGGAGGAATACAATTCTTAGGTGATAAGCTAGTCACTTAGATGTCCAAAAAACAGGACTGCACTGCAATGTCAATGGCAAAAGTAGAACAAGTGGCGTTATCTGCGCGTTGTGCTCAAGTTCTTTGGATGAGAACACAGCTTAAGGATTATGGCTTTGACTACAACAGAATACCATTGTATAGCGACTCCCATTCAGCCATAGCCATCTCGTGCAACCCTGTGCTGCACTCCCGCACTATGCACATCAATGTTCATTACCATTTCATAAAGGAACAAGTTGAACGTGGTATAGTGAAATTATACTTTATCAGAACTAAATACCAGTTAGCTGACATGTTTACGAAAGCTCTTTCGCAAGAAAGGTTTGAGTACCTTGTTGGACGACTTGGTTTAAGATATCTGACTCTAGCAGAACTGGAGGTTCTGGAAAATGAATGTGCTTGATAGATTTCACCAAACATCGGCTTTTAAATATTTTTTAAAAAGAAAAATAAAAAATAAAAAACCTATAAAACCAAACACAAAAATATAAAATTTCAAAAAGAAAATACAAAATTAGAAAATTCAAAAATTTTGAAAAAGAATCTTCTCGACATATCTTTTGGAATCGATAACATTTACGTACCTAGAAATGTCGATTAGCATTTACACGGGTGTATGAATGAAGTTCGAGCAAGAGTTCAAATATTTCAAAACATGTAATATCTAATATTCTTAATGGCTTATGTGCAAATCAGTATATAACCCGAACCTCAAATAAAGGAAAGTTTATCTATAAAGGTAACTTATCCTAACAACTAGAAAAGCAATTTTCTCGGTCTTGAGCAGTTTATAAAAGACATTCAAAGTTTTAAGGTCAAGAAAAGAAAGTGTACGCTTCAGTGCGTTTATCCTTAGCGTTAGAAGAGAAGTCTTCTAACTAGTGGTTTTTCAAAAGTTAAACATAATTTTTCAAGAGTGACTCTTTCATGACAACATTTCACAAAAAGTGATTTAACAATTGTGGTATCTTTCATATATATATGTTTAACACTCTCTTTCTCATGAAGCTTTCAAAATACGATCAATTTTACAAGTGAATCAATTTTTAAGGGGGAGTTTTACAAAATCAAAGTTTTAATGTTATTGGATACATTATTACAAAGACAATTTTCATGTATAAAAAACGTATAAGTGTGATTCTCGAGAGATGTCTAAGCATAATTTTTTAAGAATTTTTCAACAACTTTTCAAGACTAATATAATGATAATACACATTAATTTGGGTATTCTTGAAATACTCTTGCGTTACTCCTCAAAGTACGTCCACTAGTGAAAGGTCTATCATACTTGTACTCATACGAAGTGTGTTATATCGAGGCATCTTATCTCATCTGAGATTCACAACCAAAATGTTTTAATGTGTTTGAACACATTATTTCATGAATATTTTTTATGTGTTCATAAACATATAGTGTCTGAGTATAATTTTTTTCAAGTACTCTTCAATGACATTTCATAAACTTTCAAAAATTGTATACTCGACACTATCTCCATTCCTCAACATTGCATTGGTGTTATTTCAACAACAAGTGGTGTCACGTGTATTGTTGAGGGGGAGCAAAAACAAAAATGTTCCACATTATTCATGCTAATTTAAACATTCTTCTTCCCATTGGACTTTTCATGACAAATTTTAATCAATTGGTATTTATAACATTAAGAGACTTAGAATTTAAATAAGGGAAGAAAATGTTATTAAAATGTGATCTATTTAAAGACTCAAGAATGAAAGTGCAAATAACTTCTACCCACATGTGCGAAACACTTTCAAATATCGATGCACGTGTGAAGATGGAGTTTTTCAAAATATGAAACTTTCAAAGTGTCAAACATTTTGATGTTTATTGAACACTTTGAATGATTTTTAAACAAGGTTTTATTGTTACGATCTTATACCCAACAATCAGCTAATTCACAACGATTCTGAAGTCATAAGGTGGTTAAGGTTAGGTATTATCCTATGATCCAACCAGAACTGGAGGGATCTACCTAAGGACACTTCATAGTTAGAAATAGCAGTCCTTAGGTATGATGTGGAGAAGAATGAGAAAAAGGAAAAATGTAGACTAAGGCATGGTCTAACACTGGAATAATTACAACAATGTGTTAGTAATGACGTCTTGGTAAACATTGAAGTGGTTAAATAATGAAAAAGAAATGTTAGGATAAATGGTGAAAAGAAAGAAGCCCTCCATACAACTTAAGACAGAAATCGGGTCAATACATAATCTATCGAATATCACACAAATGATATTTGTTATTGAAGAAAGACATCATGGACCCAGTGATGCACTGCACAACCTTTCCCATCCATTTAAGTTTCTCTCAAAATACTCTTGTCTCATTTGTCATGGAGATACACACGACTTCTATTGACTTCTCACTCCGAGATTGTTGATACTGAAAAGGTGGCAGTCTGCTCCAGCCTCTGATCATTAAAACCAAAATGTACAAATCGAGTCTAGAGCCAAGAGATCATCAATAAATCTCATTAGGACATATTTCATGTTAAACACTTGATGTTTAACATCTATAACAAAAATGATAACAAAGAGTCATACGCATTATCCTTGTGATTTTGCCAGAACATTCAGAGTGATTCTCTTTAGAATTTACATTGACGAATGGAAATCCTTCTAGTGTCATCACTAAACAGCATCGCGGTAGGTGACTTGCTAGATTCTATATAAATCAAGTTTGTGTCAACTAGATATCGATCTTGTTCTAGTAAATAAATTGATGACTCAACCAGTAAGACATTAACTAACTAATTCACTCTTACCGTTTTGACAATAGCAATGCTATTAATGTGGCAGCTTGCTTTGAGGCATTCCGGTAAGAAGAACTAGCAATTACGGTGAATCTAATGCATCTGTGTTAGAGGATCTTATGCTTAAAGCTATAAAACTTGTCAAGGAGGTTCTTTTAATGAATCTACCTGATCACAAGTACATTATTTATACTGTAAAATGGTCCTCACAGAACCGGAGGTTAAGGTTACCAAAACTGACAAATGATAAAGACACGATTCGTCCATATCTACTATTTACCACTAACATTAAAATGCAGGTACATACGATGCAGTAACGACCTCATCTAACATCGTTATATTCATTACCACATGCTCATGCTCAAGCTACAAAGACATACTATAAGCATCAAGATTCAAGAATCAAGAAAGCTCAAGATCAAATAAAGACAAAGTCTTCCGCAACTCTTAATTTCAAGATCTTCTTTAAAGATATCAAGATTATCAAGACAAAGATTGTCAAGGGAGATTGTTAGCAAGCTTTCAAGATGATGCATATTATGGGCTTGTCGGTACCAAGACACAGGATCCCATGATGGCAAAGATGATAAAGATCTTAAGGAAAAGAATTCAAGATCTCGGAATTAAAGACCAAGTCAAAAAGATAATGACAAAGGCTCAAGATCAAAGATTACACAACATGATGGAACAAGCCTACAACAAAGATAACTACCAAGACCAAGACTACAAGAGCTTAAAGACAAAGCAATCTCAGAGTCCAATGACCTCACTTTGAGGGAGATTGTTACCCTCAGAATATCGAGTTGAACAAGGAAGTCATAGTCATTCAATTAGGAAGTCTCAGTTATTATGTCATATACATTGTAATAGGCTAGTAAGGGTATTGGGATTGTTACTTAATCTAATAGTGTAAGTGTTACGGGCTTAAAGCCCACCAAAAACTGAGCCTGACCCATGGAAAGCCCTTAGGCGTCTCATATGATGCAAGATGCTATATATACCCCTCCCTAGCATATTAGGGAGGGTTGGTTGTTTCTTGTTTCTCACACATAGCAAGTAATAATCCACCCATTCTCTTCCTTCTTGATTGTTTCTCTCTCTAGTTCTTCTTCTCTTTTCTTCTTTTTTCTTCTCTTTGATTCTTGTTTATTTCGTATGAAGTGGAAATGATAATCGTACAACAAAGAGGATTAAAGAAACTAATTTAAAGTAGAGAAAACTATGTGCAAATAGGTGAGAAATGAGTTAGAAATGAGCCACTATTTATAGGCAAACCATGACTTGTCTGACACACCAGACGGTCTGACGGTCCCTTATATATAAGGGGACCATCGCCTAATTAAAGGGATCGTCCGGTATTGTCAGGACGCTCCTGTTTTTGTCTTTTAGTGGTGAAAGTGTATATGGTTTTAGTATTATGTATTTTGAGAAGGAAAACCAGATTTTGAATTTTGAATGATTTATTTTTAATAAAAAATTTCTTTATATTTC
>BQNB010205938.1:0-10582 GCA_026074375.1 Tanacetum coccineum | reverse complement strand
ATATTTGGATTGAAGGGAGATCTATAAAATTGAAAATAGAATTGGGTTTATGTTTAATTTGGATTTGAGTGATGATAAATAGATTAATTTTAGGATTGAAATGATGAATTTGAAGGAAAAAATATTTGGGGATCTGGGTATGTGAGCACAATCTCTTAAAATTTGATGCAAATATCATCTTTGCTAAAGTGAAATTAATAAAATGCTCAAAGTGAAATGATAAAATATAAACGAAAGTTAACCAATGGGGTGACCCATGTAAGGGCTTAGCCTTAGGACGAGAAGTGCCTAGAGGTCTTGGGTTTGAACCATAAGGAGAAAATTAATCCCTCATTGGCCACGAAGGTTCACCTGCCTTGACTCTGGGCTATCCAAAAGGATAGACGGCCCTGGGAATAGTCGGCTTGCAATGTCAAATCGAACACGCGAGTTATAAAAAAAATATGAACGAAAGTAATGACATTTTAATCATCTCAATTTAGGGTAGGGACTATGATGTGCGGTTGCAAAGACCAAGCTTTACAACCTTTAAGGAGTGTATTTAAATGTGAGTGTAGCAAAGACAAGACCGGAAGATTGATCATTCTTAAAGGAAATACTGAGATAGGCTTGTAAAGTATGACCAAATGATCTAAGAGACGAAAGAATATTCTTGCTAGTATTTTTAATTCCTGTATTTTAGAAAGAAAGTAAATATTCGTAGTTGTGGGGATTTGATTTAAGCTAATATTAACCTAAAAGACAAGTAAAAATAAATGACAAGGAAAAGTAAATTGGTGTGAACATATAATTTGAGAAACGTATTATCTAGGGTGCATTACTCCTCACTAGCGATCTAACTACACCTACTGAATCGTCACGGCTTAATTAGTGTAATGATGAATATTCCTAATTCACAATCGTGTAGCGGTCAATAAAACATCTATGCAAATAGCTTATGTGACAAGCCTTATACTCACAAACTCACAAAAGTGTTGGAAGCACAAACTAAATATCCAACCTAATTAAACATCAAGTTTTAAAGTCCAAATAGTTACTTCTAGTTAACGATCAAGCTAAGCGACTCCTAACTAGTTTTTAACCAAGTAAACGCATTCACCAATCAAGAAAACAATAGATATAATCATTACACTAGGAAGCTTCTAGATAAATACTAATTGATTTAGGCTAACATAGAAAATAATGAACAAGCAAACATAGAATCAAGATGAACAACGATAAACATGATTAAATGATTAAAGGTAAAACTTATCTTGATGTAATGATAAATTTACAATGTAGAAAAAGAGTGAAAAACTCTTCAATAACCGGTTAGGGTGTGGTTCCCACAATTTGCACACGGATAATGAACACATAGCAAGAATAAATATAGAAAATTGCATTTGACAACGCCAACTTATGGTTGTCACATCGTCACCTCGTCGTCTTCGATTTAAGGTTTTTCCACCAACTTGCTTGTAACGGTGTCAGTCTTTAACTTGTGACTGCATCACTCTTAACTTGTGAAGGCGTCACCATTCCCGTCTCCCTACACTGGTAGTCACAAAAAATGCAAAAAATCAACTTTATAGGCACTTCTGGTGACGCTGTCACGGATGCCGGAAACGACTTTGAAAATTTTGTCTTTTCTTCCAAACTTCGTCCATGCAAGCCCAAAACTTGTACATTTCCTGCAAATGCATGCCCAATACCTAAAAACCAATTATGAAGTATTATAAGCAATAACAGAGATAAAATAACATAAATGCACAAAATAGTGGGGGTAAATGACCCCTAAGGTCATTACCAATTTGCACCTCATAAAATATACATATCATTGGGATTTGCTTGTCCTTAAGAAAATAAGTTTTTAACTTAGAGAAAGTACATTTTAAGGGATATTTAGCATTACTATAAAAATAATCCATGGCAAAACTCGTTTGATAGTACACTTTTGACAGTTTCAAGTACGGAAGTATAAGACTAGCATCTCACATAATAAGTGTTTCAATACTATCATCGCTCAGACGTATACAAATAATATAACAATAAGAAAATGGAAATCACACAACTTACAATGCCATAATCCACAAATTAAGTAGAAGCTTGATAAAGGATCAAACCTCCACCACTTTGTTATAAGCACCAAGAAAATATTATCAAATAGGTCTTTGAAAGTGTTGTAATGTTAGACTTCGGGTAAGGAATAACTAAATAAATCTAACTATCAAAACGAAGGTTTTTAAGATCGGGATCCTGCTCGGGATCGTTTTCGTCTTTGGAAGATCATGATGGTGAGATCAGATGTGATCTTAAGATCCTACTATAGTGTTATTTTCTTAGTACAACTAGTCTCTTGTTTTTCATATTCTACAAAACTTAATACATAAATTTTTAGTTTTTTTAACTTGTGGTTCGAGAAAAGTAAGATCAGATTAAATGAGATCATAAGGTCCTGTGGTCAAGATCGGGATCCTATTAAGATCATATCTCGCAAAGATCCTGCATAGAAACGAGATCGTTTTTTCTTTTTAGTATCATAAAATCGTAAGATCTTAGGATCATAATCGATATTTTACAACCATGATCTAAACAATTACATTTAGGTAGTTTTCAAGTCAAAACTCTTAAACAAATATAATTTAAACAATGAATCTTTTTTTGACTTAACAATAGCAGGATGACAGCCCGTATGTTCTTTTCTAATTTTTTCATTATTTTTATATACACTTTTACACTGTCATACTTTAGCTGCTATAAATAAGCATAACCTGATAAATTAAACATAAACTTAACATAGATGTCCCATATTAAAAAGATCAACACAAATGGAGTATTCACCATTAATACAAAGGAGATAATAATTTTATTTTTTCCCCATTTGTCCATAGATAAAATAATACTAAGAGTATTGATCTTCCCAAATCTCTATACAAAACTTACTTAGAAACATATAATTATCTAGACAATTAACAAGAGTTTAAACACATAAAACACTCAATATGGTCTAAGGAAATTTTGGTGTATCAATTTTTTAGTGGTGTGTAAACAAAACGAAAAGATAGGCTCAACATGGTATACTAATGTATCTTGCACTAAAAGTGAATGCAGAAAATGGCAGGGGAAATTTAAAGGGAAAATTCTCAAAATGGACCAAAGAACCTAGTGTTTTGCACTCTCTAAACCACGAAACATTTTTTTGCCAAAATGGACCAGGGCGACTTGGCGACTGGGCAACTTAATCAGATTTTGCTATGTGTCCCGTATTTGTAAGGTATAATTTGTTGGGGCAACTCGTACTATTGGGGTGACTTGTACTTAGGGCGACTGGTTTTTTAGTAATTTTACCTTCAAAAAAGTACTGACACATAGTACATTGTACTAAGGGCAACTTGTACTTAGGGCAACCCAAATATGGCGACTAGTAGGTGAAAGTATTTTTTTCCCCAAACTTTGTTTTTTATTTACAAACACAAAATACTAACTAACATTAGTATACGGCCTCACTTATTTCTCACCTTCATCTCCCACACTCATCTCCCACATATCTCTTCTTCAACTCTCTTTCCCTCCTTTTTGATAAAAAGCTCCATTTTCTTCGACACCAATATTTTCTTCCAAACACATATCAGAAATCGATTAGTCTAGAATGTGGTACATGACGGTATGTAGAAATTAGATTTCTTTATTTTTCACTGTTCCTAATTTTGTTTTTGTTAATTGATTTTCTTACATACTTATTTCATAATTTGCTTTTTGATTGGTACCATTTAAATTATGATTTTCGATTATAGGTTCTAGTCAATGTTTTCAGTGGTTTTTGATTGTTATGATTTTGATGTATTCATTTTTTAGCATCTTTTAATAGTTTATTTGAAGATTAAATATTGTGTGCAGATACACATTCCCAATGTATGTTTAGATTTTGACTCTTAAGGTGTGTAAGCCTAGGCCTATTATTGTTTGATTTTGAGTATCTTGTTATTTGGACACCAATGCATGTTGTTATTTCGACACAAATGTTTGTTTGTTTGATTATTGAATAAGGTTTGTAAGCCTAGGCCTATTATTGTTTGATTTTGAGTATCTTGTTATTTGGACACCCATCTATGTTTGATTGTTTTAGGTGTGTAAGTGTAGGCTGTTGATTTTTGCATTTAGTGTTATACACGTAAATTATCTTTCAGTTTTTGCATTTAGACATTAACATTCATCTATTATTTCTATTAATTAGGTCGTTATTTGTGATAGTTATGTTGCGAGTTAAAACTAATTGTCCAAACCTCTGTTATTGAAACTAATTGTCCTTTATTTCCTTTCAGGATTATGTATCTAAAGTCATCGTTAGAAGTAAAGTGAATTATTATGATAAACCAAAAGTTAGATGCGAAACAACAAAACTTGTTTAGGAGTACATGTTTTAGACCTTGGTTGGATTTATTGTTTTTTAACCATGAACCACTACTTATAGATTATATGCTATGAAGACAGCATAAAGTTGATGATGATCATCATGACATGCCCCTGATTTATTATATCGAAGGTCATACTCTACATTTTGGTCGTCCAGAGTTTTCTCTTATCACCGGTTTTTGTTTTGGAACTATAAGTTTTGGGTTACATACTTCTGGTGAGCTAAAGTTTTGTAATAGGGTTTTCCTGCATAAGATAGGGTTAATTATTACCAACTTAGATGTTATTGGTGTTATTTAGGACGAGGAGACCTTTGGCAAGCTATCTGATGAAGATGAAGTACGTCTTTGTCTTTAGTTAGCTATAGAGGTTATCTTTATGGGTCAGTTGTTGACATGCCAAGTCGGTGATACCTTGTTCAGGTTGGTTGAAAATCTTGAAGCTTGGATTTTTTTATGGGGTGAGCATGTATGGACTAATTTGTACGATGAAATTAAGAATGTAATAGAAAAACACAATGATGAGCACTATTTTGGATTGAAGAAAGATTGCAACTATGTAGAGAGGCTTGAAGAAAGATCGCAACTATGTTCCTACATATACGTTGTATGACTTTGTTTTTGCTTTCCAGGTTAGAAATATAATTTTATTTATATAATTTTTTTGATCTTTACTTACATTTGGTATATTATTTAGATTTGGATTCTTGAGTCATTTGAAAGATGTGAGCATTGGTGGATTAAAAGACCAAAAAAGTCATGTACCTAATACATTGGTTGGTCGAGAGACAGTTGAGTCTTTAGACTCGGATCTTGATTATTCTTTACTTTGTTTGCAAAGGTTTGAAAGCTAAAAGTCTAAATATTATATTATTTATATGATTTGTAGACCCTTTTTGATTAAAGATACAATCTATCACAAATTATTTCTATAATATCTATAGGAATCAAGGTCAACATCAGATCTCTGACCTACTATAGCTGAGTACGAATCTTCATGGTAGATACATAACAATGTTTATTTCCAAGAGCACGTTCCCAAGGCCCCTCCTATCAGATAACAGCATAACCTTTTTGAAACTTATCTTTCAAAGTTTAAGAAGTCATGCAAATGTGGGAATACAGGTTTTAGGGTTACATCGATTGTTTGCACGAGTGATAATAGTGTCAGGAAAAAATGGCTTAATGATCTTGTGATTAGAGAGTTGAATTTTCGTGTTTTCAAACTTGAGACTATTATTCAGGTTATGTTTTATTCCAACTATATATAATAGCATAACGTTAATTTTTCAAATATATGTCTGTAATTTTAGATAACACTTTTCATGTTCTTGCACATGAAAGAAATGACGGACAGGCTAAGTTGTAGTTTAGTGATGAATTTTCAAGTATGAGCTCTGAGTTATGTGATTTGCTTAATAACATATTAATTGATTTGATCCACCATCATAATTCAGATGAAGATATTGCTCAGGTAATCAGGTTAAACTTTATTTATTTTTAACATATTGTTTAGGATCACATACCCTCAATTATTATATTTTTTTATAACACCCTGTGTTTTCAAGTCATTGACGACGTCGATAAACCTACTATTTATTTTT
Organism: Tanacetum coccineum; assembly: GCA_026074375.1. Lineage (NCBI taxonomy): Eukaryota > Viridiplantae > Streptophyta > Magnoliopsida > Asterales > Asteraceae > Tanacetum > Tanacetum coccineum. Next base: position 4,587 of record BQNB010205938.1, on the reverse strand, counting down.
AGTGTCGTACGCGTTTGCTTGTAATTTCATGAATTAAGTTTAAATCGCGTAAGCTAAAAAAAAAAATTAGCGTTCAATGTAAACGGGCATCAAACAATTAAATGTTTACATCAAGCAAGGGTTATATAATTATTTTGAGGATAATTATTAACTTTGTTCATTTTATTTTTATCGGATACGTAAAGTGTATACGTTTCGCGATAAATTGCGTTTAGGCACTCCCGGAACCACAAAAACTTTTCTACGCTTCAACAAATACCCACTTTTATACCCAATACATAAAAATTACATAAATATATCATGTATACCTTTGTTTTGCCGAAATACTTGCATATTATACAAGTATTATATCAAAACTCTTTATTTTGGTCAAATAAAACACCATACCTCTTTATGGCACACCATACCTCATTATGACAACTCCATACTTCCCATACCTTGACCAAGACCATGCCATGACCATTACTTGAACCATACTTTGACTCCTAGACCATGCTTTGTTCCATACTTACATGTATACATAAAGAGAAGTAAAACATATGCATAACACTTAACTAGAAAATCAAACATCACCTCCCTTTTTCTCTATACATGCTTCGGCAATGTTCAAGCACTCTTCTAAATCCATAGCAATTTTTATACAACCCATACACACTTATACACACCTATTATAAGTCATTCTAAGGTGTTTCCAACCATTGAATCACCATTTGCAAGTTATAATCAAGAAAAGCAAGATTAGGGTTTTCTTAAGAAAATAAGGGTTTTCTTAAGTGCAAGCTTTGGTTTTAAGGCTAAACACGGGTTTAGCATTTGTTTCTCATCATCATCATTCATCATAAGGTCTACCTTAAACCTTTATGTTCTTAGTTTATGAGTTTTTATATATATGATATGCTATTTAGTGAAATCACCATTAGGAATACTTTTGAACATGAAAAATAAATGTGAATATTTTCTTGTGATTATGAATTATGCACTTTTCTCCCATTTATTGATGATTGTAATATCATAATAAATGGATATATAAGATCTTGTACAATCTTGGTTTAAGTATAAAAAAAAGTTCATATGTAAACTTGTGTAAATAAAAGTTAATTAATGAAAGTAATGATTATTCATGTAAAGGTTTAAAAATAACATGTGATCTGATGAACTTGGACAAATATAAATAATGGACAAGTATTAATGTATACACCCATATAATATTAAATAATTATAAAGTCTTTGTGATAAATATGATTTGAAAAGTATATAAAACATATTATATACATAAAATATATAAAAGATCATTTGGGACAGTAGGTTTTACGAATTCAAACAGGGATTTTATGTTTCTATAAAATAAATTACAAATCACGACATTCCGAAAAGGTAAGGAAACTTGATAAACGGAAATAACGAAAAAGTTACGTATAAAAACGAGTTATAAGATAATTAAACGGATTATAAAATGACTTTATAAAACATATATCAACAGCTAGTTTGATATTTTTAATAAATAATACATATTTTTAGGATTCCAAAATGATAAGAATCGAATTTCAATTAATACGAACGAAGTTAAGAATTTCGCAAGTATAGCTCCAATAAAACTTTTATAAAACTATTTTGAAAAAGTTACAATTCATTACAGAAAAGTTATATTTTGTAAAACCTCATAAAAAAAAAAAATTTTCAAATACGAGAACGTCCTCGAAAGAATCGATTAAAAACGGAGCTATACCGAATAACAATACCGACGTTTACGGGTTTTTACACAATTAAATCATAAAAATATACATAAGGTCAGATGTGAACATAATTTTTACTGTTCCACCAGTAGGTCCGAAATTCGAAAATGTCAATTTATGATAACTCGTCTGATACTTAAAAGATGGGACATAAGAAACGCGAGAATCGGGGTAAAACGCGAAAGGTACGCCATTTTATGCTAAAACGGAAATTGTATACGTTTTAACTTATTACAACAAATTTTTTTCTCCAAAACCATTATTGGTGATTGAGCTATATATAATATTATGTGGTTATCAAAGTACTATATTACAAGGGAGTTTCATAATGAGAGCCTCTTACGATGTCGTTTCGACGAGTTTTGATTTACGATTTAAAAGTGTCCTAAACGTCCTCGATACGTCCATGTCATGACCTCTTTAATTATGATAGCCCAAAATAAGCTAAACGAAAGTAACGATGTAACAACTAAGTATTGTATTTCAATGTTAATGATTTTAAGTACTCGGTTAACTTATACGACCTATATAATTTAGGTTCATTCGAAATCTTTACGTGACGCATTACTGCGATATTTTGGATATCTGAACTCAAGTGTGAGTTCATAGCCCTACATATTTACAGATTCAATGATTTATAACTATGGGTAGGAAACATTCTTTGTTTTATAAATTGGACGCAAGAATTGATTATATGTTTGCCTAAGTTGCAATAACCCAATTAAGTCCCAATTCATGCACTGTCAATTGCATAGATTAGTTTGGGAATGTACATTATGTGTGAGCGCGAAAGTTTATTATAATATAGATCTATTGCTGGAAACGACCTCTACACCCGTTCGGGTGACTAGCATATCACACAGGAACTGAACAGTAGAGCATGTCGAATTTGTGCATGTTTAGGGGTAGGACATCCGATGGGCCTAAAATTGCAATATATAGTTAATTGCAAAGAAAGATTGTCGAGCCTTTCATGGCATGAGCATAGTGTACATATAATCTAAGTTTTGTGAGATCTTGCAAGTGTTATGCATTATCACTAAAAATCTTGCGGTCCCTTGCATATTATGATTTATAAAATCAAACCTATGAATTAACCCACAAATTAGTAGACGTTATTAAGCAATGTTTTCAGTAGATCAATAGGCCATGGGAAGCCAAAGATGCATTGGGGTTATATTTTGGATTGCACTCATAATGGATTAGGTGCATCATATTTTGGGGAATGTATGACAACTTTTGAATATTCAACAATGGACAAGTAAAGCTTATATGCTATTGTATTAAGTCTTTTCAATAATCCAATGTATCAATTTTAAACGACATTTTGTGTCCGTTCTTTATAGTATCTTGTGCCTGTTGATCTTGAAGTAACTCACCCCGACCCTTATTCGCTGAGACCCAATTTTGGGGTGTACATAAGTAATAATTAAATCTTCCGGGTCGTATCCCAACGAGAATTGAAATATGAGATTTACTTTGTTGTTTCTTATTTACTAAGATATAACTAAAAAGAATATGCTTGTCAAGTGAGGTGAAAAGATCATTAAATGTGAAATAAAGAGATAATAAAGAATTGGTACCCGTTTAAAAACCGTTTTCTCACAACGTTGGTTTATATTGAAAACAAGCCTTTATTTTGGTACAAATTACTTTAAATGATGACGAATTAACACCCGTAAAAATATTTTTTTCTCACGACGTTGGTCTATTTTGAAAACGATATCTTATATAAGTATTAATTACTAGATTAGATGTTTGATTATTTCTCCGGCTTTTGCCCTTTGAAATATTCAAATAAGGAATCTAACTAATTCGAAAATTATTAATCAACAAGTCTCTTTTTATTCCACACTTAACTCACTATCCACAGTCACTTAACAAGCATACTAAAACTGCTCGCTAATCATAGTAAACGGATAAGCAATAAAAGACATATTAACCTAAATAAAACTACACTAATGTATTGAAAAGAAAAAAGAGATAAAACCGAATCGAAGAACCGCAAATGGAATGTAAAACCACCCGATCTAATAATCTACCAAAATATTTAAGTTTAGAAGCTTAGAGCTTTAAACTTAAGATACTAAGTTAGATTACTAGACCCTTAAGCTCCACGCCTCAAGAGTAGAATCGAAACGTCAAACAATAAGACATAAGAGTTATAAAATATATAAATTTCTAACAGTAATATCCTATGTCCTAAATTTTCATTTGCAAATTAAGCCTAAACCTTTTTTAACTAGACAAAATAAGATAGTTTATTTTAGAAAAATAAGCCGAACTTAGAAGCGATAAAATGAATCCAAAACTTAACTAGAAAACTAATAAGGAATTTAATCAACTAAACTTAAGTATTAAGTTTTAAGCACCTATGTTCTAGACTTTTTAAACCGCAAACTAAACTCATCGATGAACATATAAATTACCAAATAAGCCGTAATACGATTACCTATTTGAGCCGAAATAAGCCAAGATGAACTTAACCAAGAGCCAATATGAACACGAACTAATCTCCAAATATAAAATCCAAACACAAACCAAGATCCGAACCAAGTAAATCACAAATTCAGAACTAAAATTAATCTCATAACCGAATAACTAAATCGAACCCAAATATGCTTTTAAACTACAAACTAAATCTGGGGATATCACTTCAACCCAATCGAATATTCAATAACAATCGTCTTGAAATCGTACATCAACAAATTAACCGGTGCATTCAATTAAATCAAAAGCTAATACAATAGATTGGAATGAAAAATAAAATGCATAAGAAATTAAACCTAAATCTCCTCCTACTCTACTACTACCTCTATTCCTCACCTACTACTGGTATCTATAACTATCTATC
>BQNB010205936.1:0-10582 GCA_026074375.1 Tanacetum coccineum | reverse complement strand
TCAGCATCTAGCCTATAGGAATAATAACCTTGTATGTGTTTCATTCACAGGCTGACTTTAAATGTCGAAAAATATATTTGAGAAGAAAAAAAGACATACCGTTTGCCATTTAGTTGATGCTCAGAAGGCGAATGCCAATGCATCTGTACTAGACTATAGTTTTTACCATTCAATCTAAAGGCTCCTGCATTTCCATCATAATTCATCTGCACCAATATTCTCATTTTATTGACCATGATCATAGTCAAAACTAGATATTCCAAAAGTTATTTTCTTCTATGAAAGATAGGAAAGAGTCCAAACCGCGACATTGAAGAGATTGTCTACAAGAGTAGCATTAACAGCAACATTGTATTCGATGTCTAATGGCTCCAAATGTCGACCAGAAACACATTTTGACTTGACAATGTTGACCGGTGACTGAAACTTCCCTTTGGAGCATGCCGAGAATGTTGAGTTCAGACTCCCCCATTCGTTTGGGCCAGTTTGGCCTACGTATGTGAATTGTGGTCCTCCCCCATTCACTGTTATTCCAACAATTAATGCAAAAAAACATTCTCATCAAAACAAATTAGCAAATTTTAAGGAAACTTTTTTTTTCATAGTATTCTTGACATTTAGTTCAAACTTAATGGTTTCTATTAGCATAATTGCAAAAAGTATTTATAAGGTTTCGTTGCTAACTTGCTAGAATATCCATATGTTCGAATTAGTTATTCTTTGTAACAGATTGATATCAGACAAACATATCACAAGCTTACAACTATAATACGTAGAACACAATATATAAAGTATGAAGACTTATTTTCTAACATGAGCAATATTGTAACCATGCAAAGCGTCCGCAGTGAAAAGCTTTGTGCCTAAAGTGCTTTAGACGGTCAATGAAGAGGTGGTGGTGCAGATTGATGTGATATAAGGTAGGTTTGCAGTGAAGTTTGTGTGAATCTTACGATTAAGTTAGGTTGAAGGTATAAATGTATATAGATTTAGAACTTAGGTTTATATCTTGTTCCATACCTAAGAGCATTGTCATGATTTTGGACTTACAAACATATATAGAGATGTAGGGATCATACCGAAACTAGCACATGTTGCGAGGAAGAAGATTGTTGATATGGAGAAGAAAGAAACAACTTGAGTAGCCATGGATGAATGGAGATAGATTCGTGCCTTGAATAGTGTTATAAAACATTCATATTATTTACTTGCATATGGCCTGGTTAACTGTTGTCTATATATAGATACAAGAAAGCTTTTGGAGGATTGCTAGATGCCTTAAGACAACCAAGGAGTTCTTGTCTAGTCGTAGTATGTCCAAATTGGTTTACATAGAAACGTTTTCGTGAAGTAACAAACGCGCTCTAAATGTTTTATCGTGTGTGCCTCCAATAGGCTCACACACTCCTAGTCATACACGGCTAATTCAACTACCATATTCCAACAATTTTATCGTTAAAAGTCTCCAAAACAAAGTAATGTATACATCCTTTTTATTACACATGTGCCACTTAAAATACTCCATAATATTATTAGAAAGCTATATACTCGTATATCATTACTTTATTATTTATATGTATTAAAGTATTAATGATTATAGGTGATATAAAAAAAAGTCTTAGCCATTCAACATGGGTCTTGAGTAAACTAAAGCCTAACCAATAATATTTGAACCTGTGAAGGCCCTACCACAATGTCTATTCACAATTCCAAAAAACACCGTGCACAATAATACAATATGACTAATCATATCTCTTTAAAAGGCTTTTGGTATGTTGAATTTGACTATATATAGCGATGTATTTATCTTTTGCATTAAATAAATAAGATCTTCAATTGCTTTTTTATTCTCTTTAACTTTCGGGTTATGATGAACGGCTGATTAGCTTGACGAGCTTTAAATCAATAACAAAGAAGATTTCGTGCTCGAGTAACAGCTCGGCTCGACACGAAAAGCATGAATTTATATAGAAACATTAAATTTCGATTTTCAAACCCATCAATAAATTCAAGAAAATACCGATAAAGCACAAGAGCAAAATATTTAATAAAAAGGTCGAAATAATATAGTGTATAAATTGTTCTTTACAAATATTTACTTATTACTTCAATATTATCGTTAGTCTTAAGGTTGTGTATATAAATATGTATAATAAAAATATACATGTACTTGAAGGCTCGAAAAGCTCGAACTAAAAGCTCGAGCTCGGCTCGTTATGTGTTACGAGCTTGTTTATTAGGCTTGGGCTCGGGCTTGAGCTCGATAAAAGCTTGACTCGATTGAGTCAAGCTCGAGCTCGAGTTGCTTGATAAAAGTTTGGCTTGTTTGCACTCTTAATATGTGATCTATTTATCTTTTGCATTAAATAAATAAGATCTTCAATTGCCCTTTTATTCTCTTTAACTTTCGGGTTATGATGAACGTAACCTTAAAAAATTATGTTTAAGATTAAAACACTATGCACAAGGTTATGGTGAATCAAAATGATTGAAAGTGGTTATTATATGTGAATGTTTATTGTTAAGTACAAATGAATAATGTATGTTTAGTTGAATACCATAAGACAGCTTTTGAAATTATAAACACAGCTTTTGGGACTATATTTATCAAAACAATTGAACATTTTTATGCTATAGTGACATGGTAATTTAGACCCAGACGGGTTTAAATGAATTTATATGAAGAAAGTGATAACTTGTACGTTAATGTTAATGTTAGTATAACAAACTCGTTGAACCCAACATCTTTCAAAATTGTTTAAGAACTATGTTAGGTCAAACAAGTTTGTTTCTATTCGGATGTGAATTCTTACGAGGAATGGCAAGTTTGGTTGGTTTCTATTCGGATTCAATCCAAACTCAAAGGCGTTCTTGAGGGTGTATACTATGGTTTGTGGTGGTATATGTGGAACTTTCGCAACAAGCTTCTGTTTGATAAGAAGATCCCTGAAAAGGCGTTGATATTTGATAATTTAGTTTCTAGTTCTTTTTATTGGTGTAATTTCAGATGTAAAGCGTCGTTCAAGTGGGACGATTGGCTTAAGATCCCTTATATTGTTCTTATTTGATCTAGCTCCTTGCTAGTGTTTTAAGAAATCGCCGTTCAAAAAAAAAAACGAGTTTGTTAGACTAACATCAACGTACAATTTATCACTTTTCCATAAAAATCTCTTACCCAAACACCGTTTGGGTATAGATTGCGGATACAAAATGGACTGATGCGCTACCTACATAGAATAGTGCAGCACAAAGCACTATATATGCTTGTAGAAAATGTAGTAACAAGCAAAACACGTACATATGAGTTATTATGATCTAATAATACTTCAATATAATTTTATATCTTGCTACTACGCTTATGTTACCCTATTGTAAATACACAGAATACTTCATGGTTGATTTGACCGAGCCCAAACTAAGCTAAAACCCAACTTTTTTCGTCCTAAAAAAGATAAACCCGTCTTTTGGCTTTAATCTCTTAATAGAAACATGTCACTACTGAGTCATTTACAATCAATCCTTTCTTAAACTGACTCTTCTGTACACTAATGAGTCATTTCACATATTACGCTAAAATTCTAAACCATTACGATAGCATAATACCACCACTGCAACCGCCTTCATCCCGCAAAATTAATATAAAACCAAAGTCCACCACCTCCACCATATACACATCCCCACATACACACTATAGTGAATTGGTGATCACAATCATTCATAAAGGTGTGGTATCTAGGTACATTATTTACTTATTGCTTAGTTCTTTTGTGGTCTTCTGATAATGTTGGAGTAAAGTTATGTTAGTGGTAGGCCAATATGATTAAGGGTTGGCAATGTTTATGGTATCTAATTCCATGTTTGACTTCATATGGATACTAAACAACCAAATTCAGTAAATAAGACTAAACACACACTTTAACTTCATGTATATATTGGTATCATCTTAAGAAATATGTTAATTATTAATTGGAAGGTGATATTTCGTACCAAGAGATTAAGCGGGCGGTGTGGGATTGTGGGATTGATAAATCTCCGACCTTCATTATAACCATCAAATGTTAAAACCAACTCCTCACAATTACAACCAATCCCCTTCATACTAATTCATTCTTAACCACCAAAAAAACCAACCCAATACACACCCAAAACACACCCGAAGACCCATCTACGAAACATTCTAAAGCACCCAGCATGCAAACCTGCTCTCCCAAGTAACTCCATTACTAACCCCAACTACAAACAAACTGCTCATACATCACACAAACAAGCTCCCCAAAAATTCACCACACTGACTAACTTCAATAATTATATGTAATTTATCCAACTAACTTATCTTAACCAAACTTGCAAAATAGCGAACTCCCCCAACACCTCCGTTCCTCGACAAATCCTCAACGATGAATTCTTCCAGAGTAATAGCGAAAAAACAACAAAACGTAAATAATCAAGAATAGAAATTGAAAAGTCTTTAAGATACGCGTTAACGAGTTGGATTTCATCTAAGGAGAAGTTTTAAATCGTAATTGCTTTGGAGCCTAAATGTTGTGGTTGGATACTAATAAGCCCTTCGATCAACCACGATCCTCCCTTCACGTTGGAGTCGAAAAACGTCTTATCCCATTCCTATCACTACTTCTTTCCAACCCAAAACTAACCTTCAATACCCCCCCTGATCAACCTAAAAACGCACCAAACCAACAAACACCATGTTAACAATTCTTCGACTATCGCAAATTACCAAAACCCCTAGAGTGTCGTCATCTTGTTCATAAACCGCATTACACCCTCGAACTCCACAACTCATCCAAACACACTCAAAGAAAATATCCATTTAGCGACAATGATCGCCAGGCCCATATACATCTGGCCTTTTCACACACTAAACCAAATCTTTGACACCAGGCGACCGCTACCACAATCACCATAACTCCATACACATAACCCCTATCAAATTCCCTTTCAACGTTACAACCCTACAACGCACATACTCCAAGCTACCCTCACCATTTTAACTCTTAAACTCGACTCTCCTAGACCTCATCTCCTAAACGCGACCTCAAAATTGAAATAGTCAATACTTAAAACTCCGTTTACTTTTTCTTGGCTCGAAAGTAGGGGGGAATGTAAAGTCTCGATTTAAATCATGGAATGAGGTATCGACAAAATTGTAGAATCGACCGTCTAAATGCAGATGAAAACTTTGTCTATGAGGTCGCTCACTCTTCCTAAAAGCGTTTTTTAGTTCCTATTCATATCATATGTCTGATTTTTACGTTCCTATGTTGGTTCTACAACGTATGATAAATCCGTACATTTTTTAACGGCAATGATCTTGATAGAAAAATTTCAAAATGGGTTAGATGGAATAAAGTCTTGACGGTCAAAGAGAAAGGAAGGTCTTGGTGTATCGTAGTTTTATTCGCGCTTAATAGAGCGATTAAAGTTAAAATGGGTTTTGGCGAATTTTTAATCAACAGTGACACGATATGGGTTAGGGACATTCCTGGCTTATACATAGGATATTGATGTGTAGGATTGGTAGAGCTTGGAATGTCGGACGAACGTCGATTTGGTGTGCTAATATTAAAGAAATGGATTAAGGTTTACTTCTCATGGAATTGATCTTATAAGTATGAATGCCATACTAAGATAGGGAATGGGTTCGAAATTACTTCTTTTGGAAGGATCGGTGGAGGGGGAAGCAGCGATTGAAAGAGGTTTTTTCCACGCAATTAATGCGCTTGAGGTAAACAACCACATTTCGTTAGCGTTTCAATTTAGCCAGACTTCTTTACTTCCTCCTTGCTAAGATGCCGCGTAGTTGCATTGATCCGAACAGTGGGATCATCTTTTGACAGTTTGGATGGATTGATGATAAGTCCATTCGGAGGATAAGGTGGTCGTGGAATTAATTGGTCGGGGAATTTTCCAGTTGCAATCGTCGCCGAAGGTATATTGACAACAATAGATTACCAGTATATTTCTTTCCCAAACAAAGATGGATTAAAGAGTGCCTATAAAGTCAAAGTTCACAACGCTTGGAAGGCTGCGTAAAAATGGTTTACCTGCCTCGTGGAACATTTCACCGTAGAGGTATAGGATATCCCTTCTATTCTATGTCCTCTATGCGAGAGGGTGTTTAATCTTCCGAACATTGTTCTTTAAATGTATGTTGTTAGATGCTAAGTTTTTCGGATGGTTTGTATTTGGTGGATGTGAGTTACATGGAGCTTGATTCTTTGATGAGTGGATTTCTGATAATCTAATTTACAGGCTGCCTTCTAAGCATAAGATTATTAGAAGGGGGTCTGTTAATGTCTAGGGAGGTTCATTGGGCCTTTTTCCGGAATAAAAAAGATATTTTGGCGATGTTCCTCTTCCAGGCGAATCTTTTTGATGATCTAGTGGCACTCGTCTTTCTTTTTGGTGTCGTTATAGATGTAAACTAACGTTTTAGATGGGAGGATAGGATATAAAAAATCCTCACCTTGTGTCCTTGTAATGTTCTAGCTTCTTGCTAGTGTTTTCTTTTAATAAAATTCGCCGTTCAAAAAAAAAATTATTTGGATATAGATGCATGGTTTCAAGTTTATGATTTCTACATTGGAGTTTTGTGTTAGGCTATATGCCTATCATATAAAGTATATATAAACCATTCTATTGAGTTTCATTTTTGGTGGTATTAGGCTATTTGCTTCACATAAAGTGGTGGTCCAAAATTATTGGATAAATTACCAACGGCAAAATTTTTGGTCGTAAAACAACGGCCTAACAGCAATACATATAATCAATGTATGCAAAAGAAAGTAGAGAGAATCGAGGCCAATATATTTCATTGAGATTGATATCACAAACTACAAAGATTAGCCTCAATTTATAGGCATCTCATATGCTAAACATTTAATAGAATCATAATAGAGGGGAACTTAAAAGATGTAACATTAAGGGGTTAAGGAATGTGGATAGCCACATTAATAATTATTCATAACACTCCCTCCTATCCATCATTAGCTAGTTCTCATACACTCAGATGTGTTACCTCGTTAAAAACCTTACTTGGAAAAACCTTGTAGGAAAAGACCATAGCTAAAGAAAAAAGAGTGCAACGCATATATTCTCCCTCTGATGATTAAATCACTTAAGTTTCTTGAGTCTTCGCATTCCAATGCTGTGAACCAACTTCTTGAATGTTGCAGTATGAAGTGCCTTGGTAAATAAGTCTACTAGGTTATTGATTGTACGAATCTGTTAAACAATAATATCGCCACTCTTCTGCAAGTCATGAGTGGAGAAGAGCTTTGGTAAAATATGCTTGGTTCTGTCACTTTTAATGTATCCGTCCTTAAGTTGAGCAATGCATGCTGCATTATCTTCCTGTACAACTGTTGGAGCCTCCTGGACTGAAGAAATCCCACATGGTTCACAAATATGTTGTAGCACACTTCTCAGTCGTACCCCGACTTCGATTCATGTGTATGGCCAAGATATCGGTATGGGGATCAGATTTATATCCTGCAACTTCAAAACCAACTAGCTAGATTTCTTTTGGATGGGTTAGTATAATAAAAACCCATATCTTTTGTACCTTGAAGATATCAAAATATCAAAAAAATATTATTTCACCCCATTCCAATGTCACTTTGTTGGACACAAGCTATATTTTGCTCATAGCGAGAATTTTAAAGTGTATGATATATTATATAATGTATTACCATTAGAGAGAAGTTTAAATGTTCATATGCAATTTAGTATTACATATTAAAATTGATATTGTGATCACCATCTTTATAAATCAAGGTGGTCTTTCTAGCATCATGTGACTTCTTAGATATAAGCTTTGTTTGTTCATATAAGGATAGTTAGCATTTTCTTCAGCTTTTATGATGCACATATATTTCATCATTTAGATGTTTAATTTGTAAGCTAAGACAAACCGTGTCATTTGGTTCAAATTCAACTGATATGCATTCGATCACCTTTATTATCATAAGATCAAAATGTATGAGACTTAAACAATATTCAAAACTGGACCTCTTTATAAACTTTCATAGGCAAATACAATTCTTTATTTAGCACAATACTATACACTAAAGGCGGTTATAGCACATATGCCCAAAACATGATTAATTCAATAAAATCGAGCAGTTTTCTCGAGAACTTATCTTGTATGCTTTAAGTATTAAAAATCACTAGCATGCTTCATGCATTTTATTTTCTATATTAAAATCTCAACATCACACGATCTCTGTTTATTTATCTTTTAAACGCATATTGGTTATTTATTATATTGCCAGACTTATAAATATTAAATACATTATTGGATCCACCACATGAGAACATGTCTTATGATCATTTCCATGTCTCCATGTCTTTATGAAAATATTGCGTGCCTTTAGTTTGCCTTAGATGCAAAAGTATCAATACTTTAATTTCGCTTTCTAATAAACACCAAGGCATATCCAATAATTTTACACATTCATATGTTTGGACTCCAAGTCCCGAGAACCATGTCTCAACACACGAGACTTCAATTTTTTATTAGCTCTTTGCGTCTTTATTTATTATTTATACATTTGCACTTATTGCATGTATGCTTCCACGGTTCTCACCATGATTATAGCGCTATCTTATTTATTTATATAATCATTACCATGCTCATTATCAAATATAATAGTACTACCGACGTCGATTTATTACTTTTTGATTCCACACTTTACTAGACATTATATTATATCATGTATATTTATTGAGATCTCATAGTTTTTCACCTACCCAGGTTTTTAAGAACTTTCATGTCTAGTGTCTCTTTAGGAGACTAATATGGGGTCTTTATTACTTCGATTCGACCATCTTGATATTCTTGCTCCATTGTATTTATTAATTCAAAGACTTTTTATTTGGAATCGGTTGGTCTATCATGCTGCATGCATGTCATAGTCTCGTTACCAATCATTGGTTTTACTATTGAGACATACATTGTAATCGGAGCATTAGCAGCGTATATATGATCTAGTCACTTAATTTTGGTCACTAAATATGTTTGGCAATTACTAGATCTGGAATATAAATTGTCCCTTGAACTTCAAGTTCATATTCTTAGGATCAACATTTATATAATAATTCATTCCAAATATCTCGTTGTTCATTCTCCCCCTGAATGAATTATCCCTTTCAACGTCTCATTTTATGCGTTGTGGTGGATTTACTCTAAGAAATCTTGCACAATTACGAACTCTCTCATGGGAAATATGGTTTGTGACCAAAAACATTCTAACGGGGAGGATTTATCTAAATTTGTAGGCAAGATGCGAAATTCAGATGTTATAATATGCCCCATAAACTAAAAGTTTTGTTCACATGTATTGGCTTTGCAATCAACTAAAGACGTTTTATTACGTTTCAACAAAATCAATTCGCCTATGAACATGAGATACATAAAGTTCAACACTTATTGCAATAATCGCCCAATACTTGGAAGTATTCAACACCATTTTCAATATATAATTTGGAAAACAATGCTCGCATCTTATAAGTCGAGCCATTAATCACGCTAACTTTAAGTTGTGCATTTGATGATCATTTTGACGATGCATCAATTTTAAAACTCAAAATGATCTACATAACGGATGTATAGGCCTACATACACCCCTTTTATATTTTTCGAAAACATCATAAGACAAAATCCTTACTTTTATTTGGTGATGATAGATGAACGATTAACTTCCAATGAGAACAATCAAATTTATCTTTGAAGAAACTTATGTTTCTTTTGTACATTTCGCATCGTCATTGACCAGAGATGATCCAGTCGGTCATGCCAGTTACTATAATAATCTTGGCTCATAAACTTATACTTTATGACCACATGTGCTTCAATTGCACATTTATATATAGAAGACAAATAATATGGAGAGCTTACATTTATCGGATTAGCTCTTTTATTTCTTTCACAAATATTCACATTAGCTTATAGCAAACAAATAAAATCTCATCACAAATACATATATAATAAACTGAATGTCACAACATGAATAAACTAAGACATCTTATTTTTATATTTACTAGCTCCATTATTATTAGGCAATCTTGACAACAATATTGCAGACTTCACAATAGAGTTATTTACTTATATGTGAAAACTTTACACAAAAATGATGCTCATAATTTACTTTTCCTATGTCAAGCAAGTCATACATATATAAAAAATAGCATAAAGTGAGATTAGATTCAACTTATACATAACCATCATAAAATCAAACTTGATAAAAATATTTCTTGCATAAGCACCAAGTCCAACTATAAATTCTATTAACATGCACATTCACCTTATTTATAATCTACCTTTTTGACGCAGATATATTATTAAATGCATATCAAGATGATGATAATTTGTATGTTATCCAATCAATAGTTATGCTTATCACGCTTAGATTAAAATATATCCAAAATTGCATAAAATTAAGGGTAAAAGCCATAGAATACCAACGTACTTTTTGAAATGTACCATAATGAACCATTTACTTTTTTATTACCGATATCACCAATGTACTTTCAAATTATTTTTCAACTTGAACAAAACGTT
>BQNB010205935.1:0-10583 GCA_026074375.1 Tanacetum coccineum | reverse complement strand
AGTATATAATCTAATATATATTTTCGACAATCTTGGTTGAGCAAAATTAAATCAAGGAGCATTTAGATTGTTTATTAGGTCTTAGTGTCGAAATAATCGCTACTCCACATTTGTTGCACTTAGGCACACACTAGTATTTGCACAAAAGTTTGGTTCGTTTTTAACTTAACCCTCTTGTCAAGAAAAATTCTTTGTGCATTATATCTAGTTACTATTTTATATGATCTTCACTCTTTTGGTCTTCAATTCATATATGATTATATGCCAGAATTATGTGAAATAGTTTTGTCCTACAACTTGTCATATATATGTAGAATGTTGAATGCTTAATTGCTATGTGCTAAAAAAAAATCTTAATTGCCATAAAAGGATGGAGTTGCTGTAAATTAACCACCAAAACAAAAACCCTCACACAAAATTTTAAGAAAAATTGATTTTTGAGAAATCTGGAAAATAGCAGCAGGCGGCCCCCTTAATTCATAAAGGGCGGTCCCCTTATCTTTAAGGGGACCGGCCTAGGCAGTCACAGGTAAAACAGTATTTTCATCCCTTTTTTTGACCAAATACCCTCTAGACTTAGTTAATGTTTCTTTAAATTTACAAACATTTCTTGGATTTGATCCTTTAAATGTTCATTCTTCCCAATTTAAACCTTTTCTCCACTACTAATACATTCTCAACCATCATCCTCACCATTGACATCTCCTAACAAACCCACATACAAACCATCTAGGGTAGCCAAAATGAGTGTGAAACCCATTTAGAGGAAGATACTAAACCCTTGTAACACATCCAATGAGCTCAATGTAAATTCACCTACACCAATGCGAAAACCACTCACTCTTCATCATGAACCATATCAAGAAAATAATCACTCCAATCAAGCATTACCAAATCCTTACATTAAGGACACTCCCACATCATCACAAGTTGTTTCACATCCTTTATTTCCCATCTCACCCATCAATTCACATGTTACTCACACTCAAGCTCCACCTCAAAGTGACAACCAAACTTAACACACACCACCTCTATCTCCAAGTAGAGAAAGCCTAGTTGATGATATTAATCAACTACAAGACCTATCAAACCTCTTAGCCATGCCTCTCTCTCAACAACAAAACAACATTTCCTCATTACCTTACTCTCCAAACCGACCACACACCCTCAACATTAACCAAGTTGAAACCTATGTTAGGTATTGCCCTTGTTGCATCTTCACCCAAAAATAATTCCTTGCTTTAAGTGAGGATTTCAATTGGATTGAATTCCTCCTCACTCGACCACATCCACCACCTAGAGTTCAAAGAGATTACCCTTCCACAACCGCCTCCGCTCCAAACTCTCTATCAACAACCAACTAATCTCGTAATATGCCTATAAATAATCGTCAAATCCTTTTGTGTGGCAAGTCAAAAATCCTTCTATGGCTATTTAGGATTTTGTATTGTTCTAACTCGTTTTTGTAGCCAAGAAATCATAGCTCGATTCTTTGGTGCTCTCGTACGAGGAGGAACACACATCAAGGGGGAGCATTTATTCCGTCGATTTTACTAGCAATTCTCAACGATTCCTTTTTGATTCTACAAAAAGGGGGAGAAATGACATAAAACTCACTAAATACTTGTTTAAAAATAATTTTACATTTAATGAGTTTAAATTTTGTAATCATCAAAAAGGGAGAGATTGTTGATAGAAATAATGCCTAAAAACATTATTAATATTTTTCACATTTTACATTTTGATAATCACAAAATATAAAATGTTCAATGTAAAATTAAACGTAAACAAGTAATTAGTAGTAAATTTTCATTTCAAAAATTATATCACTTAAAGGTATGAATAAACAAATGCTTAATGCATTTTATGATCAAAGAAATTTTTTATTAAACTTCACACTTTTATAAAATGTTGTAAACATTTTTATAAACATTACAAAACATTTTCTACAATTAAAAAAATGTTTTATTCAAAATAAACATTTTGAAATTTAAATTTTCAGACCTAAAATGGCTAGAAAGTTCCAAAAAATCCCCCCTACATAAAAGGACAAACTGGGGAGCGCCTAGTCTAGGGAGGCCCCCTTAAATACACAGGTGCCCCCTTATCTTAAAAGGGACCGCCCACCTATTTAAGGGGACCGTCCATATGTAGACGCTCCTCCATAATGTTCTATAAATACTGGACTATTTCCTACTATTTTCTCACCTTTTTTACTCATTCTTTCTACAACCCACACATCTCATTAAAATCCTTTTATCATTTAATCATAAAGCTTTGTTTCCAAGTGATCCAAGCTCAATTCCTCAAGTGCAAGAGAAGAATACTTCTATCATCAAGTAAAGAAGTATTACACCTTTGTGTGTTGGTGCAATCCTATTGCATCCATATCATAACTTGTAAATCATTTGTAAATCTTGTAAAGTTGTGTAGTAGTTAGATCTTGGTGATTGTTGTAAGTATAGTTGGATCATGGTGATCTTTCTAGCGTAGTATGTATCAGTTGAGTGTGATTAATTAGTGGCTTGATACGATTAGTGGTGTCAAGAAAACTAAAGGTTTGTGAAGAAGTTGTGTAGTCTGATCAAGTTGTGTGAGAAGTTGTGATAGATTGGTTCTAGCTAAGATTAGAACTCGACATCTAGCTTAGTGTCGGAAATCAAGATAAGCGAAAGTTGTGTAAGGTTTTTTCCGCCATAAGGGAGCTTGTTGAGTAGGACGAAGAGGTGCTTCGTTATCGAACCACTATAAATCTGCGCGTTGTGGTTTGATTGTTCTTACTCTTATCTCTTGTCTTATATTAATTTCTCATAATATCCTATTAATTGTTTAGAAAAGTATATTGTTCATATTGTGTAAGTGTTGAATTCACACAAAGTCGAATTTAGAATTTTTATAAACACTTTAAAATCTTAAATTAAAAAGCGGTAAACTATTCAACTCCCTTCTAGTTTTCCACACTATGGATTTTGTGACTAAGTTTCCTAGGACTAGTAGTGGGCATGACATAATCTGGGTCATTGTGGACCGATTAACTAAGTCTGCTCATTTTCTACCTATGCGTGAGGATTATAAGATGGAAAGGTTGGCTAGATTGTATTTGAATGAGATAGTTTCTAGACATGGTGTGCCGATCTCGATTATATCGGATCGTGATAGTCGTTTTACATCGAGGTTTTGGTAGTCAATGCAAGAGGCATTAGGGACTCTTTTAGACATGAATACGGCTTATCACCCTTAGACCGATGGTCATAGTGAGTGTACTATTCAGACTTTAGAAGACATGCTTAGAGCGTGCGTCCTGGACTTCGGAGGAAGTTGGGATGTTCATCTTCTGTTGGTTGAGTTTTCGTATAACAATAGTTATCATTCTAGTATGAGATGTGCTCCATCTGAGGCATTGTATGGTATAAAGTGTTGTTCGCCAATTATGTGGGCTGAGGTTAGAGAATGTCAGTTGATAGGACCTGAGTTAGTGCAAGAGACTACTGAGAAGATCATCGACATGATTAAAGGATAGACTTAAGGCGCTTGCGGCGTGATCGTTCCCAAAAGTTATGCTGAATTTAAGAGGAGTGAATCCACCTAGATATTAGTGTAGGTGACTATGTCTTGCTCAAAGTGTCGCCTTGGAAAGGTGTGAGTACTTTTTAGAAGAAGGAAAGTTAGCACCTAGGTTTGTTGGACCATTTGAGATTATTGAGAAAGTAGGCCTTGTGGCCTATCGAATAGATTTGCCTGAGGAATTGAATGGTCTTCATGACACGTTTCACGTGTCGAACCTTAAGAAGTGTTTGGCTGATCCAAACACTGCAAGTGCCTTTGGATGAGATTCGAGTTGATGCTAAGTTGAATTTGTGGGAAGAGCTTGGAAATTTTGAGAAAGAGAGTTAAAGAAGTTGAAGCGTAGTAAGGATTGCCATTCGTTAGAGGTTCGGTAGGAAATCGAAACGTGGCCCTGACTTCACGTGGAACGTGATGATCAGACGAAATTGAAGTACCCGCATTTGTTGTAGTGAATTTAGTAATTGAATTTGGGACGAGATTCCTTTTAAGGGGGGTAGAATGTAAACCTTGCCCTTTTTGTTGTTTTTTAATATTTTTATTTATAAGATCCTTGACTAATTTGTGAATTTGTTAGTTTTATTCAAATTTTTATACCGTAATGACGTGGTAAATTTTGAGTGAATATGTGATAATTGTGAGTTTTATTTGTGAATTACTAGATCCCTAAAGGAAGATATAATGGTTTATTTGTATTTCGGGTGAGTTTTGACCCATGATTTTAACAAATGTCAAAAAACGAGTCCTACACGTCCGTGAATGTCCAAATGAGTTTTGAAGGGTGTAAAGTGAAAATATGTCGTGTAAATACTCTAGGTTAATGGAAAAGTATTTTTAAAGTGAATAAAAATGCTAATTAACTTTGGGATAAATTTTACGATTGAGTTTTAACGATTATTATAAGTGATCCCACAAGAAAAAAAGCCCGAAACCCCATGGGATACCCTGGGCGTCAAAAATCACGACCTGGGGAACATGTGTGCGCTAATTTAACTAACCTTGTTCAAATTATACATAAGATGCTTTCCTTATACTCATTTTTACACATAGTTTATTTTCAAAATCAAAAAAATATCCTCTCAATTCTCTCTTGTGTTCGTCCGCACCTACAACACACACACTCTTATAATTTTTAAAGTTTGATCAAGAAAACATAAAGACATAAATATTTGGGGTTGATTCTAGTGTTTGGTTATTCATTTAAACAACGTTTCGGTTGCCCGGTTCGTGTCAAAATCTACAAATTTGAAGATTTTCTTGTAAGTTTTCAAATTTAAATTTCATTTGTCCTTTTGGGTTTATTTTGATGCATAGATGTTAGTTGTACAAGTTGATCGTTGTGAAAATTGATTTTTGGAAGCGAAACGAAAGAAAAAGGAGGGAGTTTTGTGTTCCGTGAAGAAAACGAAAAGGAAAAAGTAGATGTTTTTGGTAGTTTTGATGTCGTGGTCCGTGATGGATAAATAATATATGATGCAGAAGCATATTTTTTATAATAGTCTTGTTATGGCTTATTCGGACTATTTATGTAAGTTATTATCTTGGCTTGATTTGGGCTTAAATGCCCACACAATAGATTACCCAAAATCACTAGGATAATGATTATTGAACACAATTTTTGTGTTATGACGGTATGTTGTTGACTAATTTTTGAGGCTATTATAGTAACCAAAAGCGATTCGTAGCTTTAATAGCTTATTTAAAAGCTTAATGAATACATAGATTTTGGCTGTTTATGACCTCACGGTGGCTACACACTAAGTCTATTTGGTCGCGGCTTAATGATCAGGGCTGATTGTGGCCGGATTATTTCTACATATAAATATATACTTATATCATAAATATAAAATGGACCTAGTTTTGGAACTTAAATATTATTTTGACTTATAATGTCCTAATGGATCCCTTGTTGGCCTTAATACTCAATAAGAGGGGGGGGGGGGGGGGGGGGGGGGACGATAATGTCAGTAGTTAAGAGAAAATTTGATGGACTTTTAAAATGGAAATGTATTGTAACGAAGTGATATTTAACGCTATAATGGGAAACACGTGAATTTTGGTAAGCGTTAACGATGAGATATTTAGAATTTTGACGAAAAGTGGTCGAATTTGTGAAAAATAATGAAAATAATGTTTTGAACTATTGGAAAACAGTTGTATAAACATACGAGTCCCCATACAAAATTTTTCCTATAAAAGTTTATACTTAGAAAATTTCTAAAATCATGTTTTTGATTTTAAATAATAAAAATAAGTTTAATTATTTTATTTTATTTATTTAAAAATCACCATAAGACGTAAAAATATAATTTTTTTCTAAACTCTCTAAAGTGTTATATTATGAGTAAACGTTTCATTTTTAACCGTATAATGATTTATTTTAGAGAGTGACTAAGGTTGTACGAAATGAGGACTTGTCGAGATATAATTTAGAAATTAATAATTAAAAATATATAATATATTGCTTATCTATTCACTGCTAAATAGTAAAAGATTTTTATCGAGGATTGAGATTAGATATGATTGGTGGAGTTCAGTCGTCAAACCATCACACCACTAAATTAATTTTGGGTAATTTGTACAACGGCGTCTAAACTCTATGCATCATACTGAAGATTGGTTTTGAATTGGATGATTAAATTGGGACTTTAACTGGATTATTTCGTGTGGTGGGCTGATTACTTGTTTTTTTAGATTATCTCTTATATATATAATATATATAAATATAAAATATATAGTAAGAAAATAAAAAAAACAACAATCAACGTAACCGAGAAGTAGTATAACAAAAGAAAAATGTTTCCGCGGGTCCGTTTATCCCCAACGAGTGCTGGACTGGAGAGGATCGATACAGTCGAAGATTGAGTGTTGAATGAGGAGAAATGATTTAGAGTGTGTAAAGCTAAGTTATAACAATAACACACAAAAACAATTAAGAAAAACATAAAAATTAAGAAATAAAAGCTGAAAAACGTGAAGAACGAAGCCACGTACAATGGGTCTAAAACCTAAAATCCTCAAAATTAACCTACAAAAGAAATTTTTACTTCTAACCTATCTTCTAGGGACAAAGAATGAAGAATTAAAAAGACTAGACTGAAAACAGGTCGTTTGCCCCAAAAATGAGTCGAAGACAAATCCTACACCGAGCCCGTTCTTTAAAAGATCAAAAGTATTGCAACATAAACCCTACGAAACTTTATATTTTTCCTACGTAAATTATGTCAAAGTAAAAATATCAAAAAAGAAAAATGATTTATTTGATAATTTTTGTATATTTTTTATGAATAGTTAAAACTTATAACGAAATTAAAGTTATAAAAAAAAATACTAAACTATTTTTAAAAATTCTGAAAAAATTACCTAAAATACTTTACACTAATACTAACCTAAGAAAAATAAGAACCCCAAAATTCGGCTTATAAATAAGCCGAAAATAAGCTCAAACGAGCTTATAGCTTAAAAGGGTTAAAACACCCTTGAATATAGACAAAGTGCCCACAGATTCTCTTCAGAAACAGACCCAAGGAACAAGCGGTAAGGAATGGTGTTGTAGAAAAAGGTGGTGTAATTGAGTTAAGGCCCGGGTTCGATCTTGCTCAACCCGTGTTTTCCCTTAATCCCCCACTTTTTTTTTACAAAAACCTTTTCAAACAAAACTCTTCTATTAAGCTCCTTGAACATACAATTTTTCATAACTACGACTTTTTGAAAATGCTTATAAATAAGCTGAAAAAGGGCTTTTAAAACAGACAATTAACATAAGCTTACATAGCTTTCCTTTTGTGACTCTTTGAATTAATAAAGCTGAAATATGAACGAAATAAGCTAAAAGGAATGTCTATCCTAATCCAAATAAGCACGGTGAGTTAATCGACGTCAAATTTACTAAATGAGCTGAAAATGACAAACTAGACCAGACAAAGCTTAAACAGAGCTTAAGAAGGCACATGTTGCTTTATTCTTTTGGACTGTTTAACACAAAATAACAAGCAAAGTTGAAAATGAGCATAACACACAGCTTCCACACCAACAATAAGAAACTCTAGGAACAAATTAAGCAAATGAAAGAAGCCCAATAAGCCAAAAACTTGGCTTAAGCACTTCAGCAGTACAAACATTGGAGTTAGTACTGCTAGGTTGCTTGGACTCTAAACCTAGCAATAAGCAAGGAGAAGGACAAAAAGCTTAGCATAGCAACAACCCACTTATGAAGCAACTAAGAAGCGAAAAACAACCACTAAATAAGCACCTAAAACAAAACATAAAGATATTAAAGCCTATTTCCTACACTTGATGCTAGAAGAAGTTTCAACAGCCTTATACCATGGAGCTAAAATTATAAGTTACCTAGAGGGCTCCTAAGGTCTAAGAAGCTAGGGCTTAATAAAAGAGCTTATTGGCTTTCTAGGAAAGCCAAAAGATTGAGCTGAGGTTCACTAATAAGCTAGATAAGTGGGCTTAAAAATAGTGTCTAGCACCAGGGCAAATAATCTAAAACACAAGGGATGAATTGTGACAGCTAAAATAAGCTGTCCTATAAGCTCCAAAATTGATGAATAAATGGTAAACAGATAAAAAGTGGCTTGTGAAGAGCTTATGTTCAAACTTTCATTTGCTAAAAACAGTTTAAGACTGCTGATTTTTGTTCTTAAAAAGAGCTTTTTCTTTTAAAAAGGGGACACCAAATTGTTAGGCTATTTTGACTTAGAAGTCCAATGACTCATAGCACCTTTATCCAACAAAGTTATACACCATAAAGACACACATTTTGAAACAAAACTCAAGTGTACAAGAGCTTATACCAAATAAGGCTCTTGTATTTCTCAAAAACATATAACAGACCAAAGAGCAACGTTAATAAATAATATGAAAAATCAGTCATAAACTTAAAAACGTTGGAAAAACAGACTAAAAAAAGTTAATGACACTTAAGGCCTAGGTTAGCCAACAATTACCCCAACCCATAACATTGCATTTTTTACCCATTTTGGGCTTATCCCAAACACCCCCTTAAGTTTTAAAAACGGATTTTAACTTTTACAAAAACTGAATTAAGCTCTAAGTTTTAAAGATAACCACTAAACATGCAATATTATATAATAAAAAGTGAAAAGCAAACATAAAATAAGAACTTTGAAAAAGCTAATAAGAAACAAAAATAAGCTATACTAAGCAATTTTAAGCAATTGGCAAGTAAATGAAATAAAAGCAACTAAAAGGCATATTTAAGCACTCTAAACACAAATAAGCACAATAAGTCATTAATAAGCTAAAAATAAGCAATGCACAGTAACTATAAACAAAATTTAAAAAGAAGTAGCCTTTGATCCTTCACAAAAACAGGATATGTGAAACCATAATAACTCTAAACCTACCCATATACATTATAAAAAAGCTAGACAAAGCATAACCAATGAGCCATCCATTATTGCCATTACCTCTTTTCAAACAGTGACCCTTTCCTTTTTTCTTTTAAATTTTCCTTAAATTTTTGTATCAAAGTTGAAAATAGATTATATAGAGCTTATATTAAGAGCTTATAAGGTTTTTAAAGAGACATAAGTAACTTAGAACACAACTGTAACCTAAACTGAATTTTCATTAAGAAGAGCTTTTATAGAAAACGAGCTAGGGTTTTCTTTTCTTGGCCTCTTCTCTTTGTGCTTCTTTGTAGAGACAAATGCCCATGTGTGTTTGTTGTGTGTGTAGAAACACAAACCAATCCTAGCCCTTAATTTTTCTTGTTGCCAAAGGTAAACAATCTTAGCCGTATGATTTCTTGAGCCAATGAGAGTTTGGAGGATTGCCAGCATGTACAAAGACCATGTGGGTGTGGGGTTTTGTTATTGTGATGGTTTTGGACGGTTTTGAACAGTATTCGAGGAGGGGGGAGGTGACAGAGGTGGGGTTGTGATGTTGGCGGGAATTGGGGAAGGGAGATGTACAGTAATTTAAAACAGGGTGTGGGTTTGTGGGTTTGTCATAAATGGCCCCTCAAGGTGTATGTGCCCTTTTCAGATTTCGTCCTTGTGGTTTTATAATTTTGGAATATGGCAAAAACAACCCCTCAAATGTTATAAAGGGATTGCAAAAGAGGTCCTTTTGTGATACAAGAATCTGCCTTTGGCAGATTCACCCCTTGTCTTTCAAACTTTCATCAAATGGCAATATAAGCCCTTGTAGTTTCTTGTGGGTTTATTAAAAAGGCAATTGGGCTTGATTTTGGGCCTATCTTTGGAGTGGGCTTGGATTTGGGCCAATGGTCTTTATAGTCTTCATAATTCACACAAATGGGCTTTTGTATTTATCTTGGGCCCATTTGGTCTTCAAGTGATATACTAATGGGCTTTCCTGGCCCATCAGATGGGTTCGGGTTTGACCTATTAAGTATTCTTCATTGTCGGCTTTGACTTTGACTGTTGACTTTTTGGACTTTGGCTTCGACTTGACTTTGTCTTTTCCATGCTTTTCCATTCCGTGCTTGGTTTTGGCTTCGTTTTTCGTCCTTTTCTTAGATATCCGTTCCTGCACAACACAATTAGCAAAACAAGCATATTTTTGGCATTTTAAGTCCGTTTTTGGTTATTTTAGCTTGTTTTTAAAGGTAAAAGGTATGTGTAATTAAACACATACCAAAATTCCCCCATACTAAGGTATTGCCGTGTCCTCACGCAATGCTATGAAGTAAGCATTTAGAAAACTAAGAATCTCATCGATCACCCTTAACTAATAACCTCGAAAAGTAGCTAAGTGTTCATCAAGGGAGTTAAAGACTCATAAGTTTTGAAAATCCCCGCCTTTACCATTTTTATATATACACTTATTCCTACAAATCTTTTTGTATTTCTCATTTTTCATATTAATCAACTAACTAGAACATTTGACTTTCATTATTTTTAAGGGATCTTAGAACAAGATGCATTTCGATCCGAGAATGCCCCAAAAAGGATAAATTCATCGTTCCTGACTTTTCACTTATTCCAAACCAAGCTTAAAACGAAATCACAGTTAAATAT
>BQNB010205933.1:0-10583 GCA_026074375.1 Tanacetum coccineum | reverse complement strand
CACTAAAACAAACAAACCAACATTGAATCGGATTTAATATAGCTAATACTGTTTTCTATCTTTGGCTTGTACCGCTTTTCTATCTTTTGATTTTCTTCTTTTGTGTTTATTGTATATTGAATTGGTATTTGTTTCCACCAAACATGTGCCAGTCTCTCAGGCTGAAAACCCCCATATCATTAGACAACATACATAGCATAGGTTTAACCAGTAAATAGACTAATTAAAATACTGATAGAATATAGGATTAATATTCCACTCTTAGTGTTCGACACCCTACTTACCGCGAACTCCATATTGACCGAGTACACTACTCGTTAAAGTGTTGTTTTCGGTTTGTCGGCTAAATATAAGTGTGAAACTTGATAATCAAATAATTAACCCTACACGACAGCACATCAGCACTATTATATGATCTCGCCCTCTATGACAAAAAAGTTGGAACGACCCAAGGGACTTTGTTAAGTCGGTCCAGGCAATCTCTTTGCCTCAAGATCTCCCGAGTACATCCGACCGTTATCTTATCGAGCTTGAAAATCAAGTCCAACGCTTGATGGAAGCTCATCTTGCTCCTAAACACCATATTCAAGTAAACAAAATCTCTTCTTCATGTGAGATCTACAGTGGTCCCCACAACACTTAATATTGCATGGAAAATCCCTAGCTAGCTTTTTTTGAGTATGCATCCTCGCGTACCAACAAAGCGAGAGGTAAGTGGTTCACTTTAAAACCCGAGCAAAACAATCTTGGTGACACCTACAATCCATCATGGAAAAGTCACCCAAACCTTAGGTGGAGACAAGCCTAAAACTCTCAAAATAATTTTTCAAACCCACCTAACCGGTTTCAGCCAAACGGTTAGTTCCTGATCCGTCCCTTCAACAACAACCTCAAAATTTTAACAGTCAATCAAATCTCGAAGGATTGGTGTCCAACTTCATGGCATCTCAAGATGCTAGATTATCTTAGTTTGAAGCCAATTTCAAACGACAACAAAGCAAGATGACCAACAAAATTAACACAGTCTTGAAGGCCATCACCGATCGAGTAACAGGAGCACTTCCTAGCAACACGGTTAAGAACCCGACACTGAATATTAATGCCACCTCTCCAGTTTTGTATGCTCGTTCTTACCCAACCGGAGATCCTCAATGCTCATCTCATCCTCTTAATTCGATCAATGCTGTCAAAACGTGTTCCAAAGAGACAAACCATTCCCAAAAGGACCAGCTGCAAATGATTACGGAAATTAGAAAACAACGACCTAAAGAACCTAAGCAAACTTTAGAAGATGAATTCAAGTATTTTCATCTCAACCTACCGGTTCTCAAAGTCCTAGCTCATGCTCCAATGTGTCATGCAATTCTAGAAAAATACGTGGAGAGCTTAGAGCTAGGCAAAAATAGGTTCGCATTTATCCAAGACAAAAAGTCTAAAAGGATGGAAGACCCCGAATTATTCACACTACCTTGTAGACTAGGGGACTCCAAGCCTTTTGATACCTTAGTTGATTTAGGGTCTTGCGTTGACATAATCTCCTTATACCTCTTAAAAATCAAAACATAGGACTATTAGAGGAAACTGACCATATTTTTGGGTTAGCAGATGGAACCAAGTCTTATCATGTCAGGATTGTTAAGGATGTAGAAGTCCACATAGGAAGACTAAAACTCTTAAATGACTTTTACGTAATCGACATGAAGAAGGACCCCGAAACCCATATACTAGTATGAAAAGGATTCTTAGCAACCGCTAATGCAGTTATAGCCTGTAAAAAAGCCAAAATAATGGTAGGAGAAGGAATCACTAGGTCAGTATTTGGTGTAAGAGGAAGCACCCTATTGGACCACACTAGGTAAAAAGGGAGTCGTACAAGCCGCGACCTAGCTTAGACAGTGTGGGTGCCCAAACCCCTTACTATACTAAAAAGTAATTCATGAACTACCATTTGCCTTGAGAATTGGAAATGGCTAGAGATGCTGAGATCAATCCCATTAAGGATGTCCTAGTGTTTAGACGAATGGTAAAATTCTTAGGGCTTACCTATAAACCTTAAGGGAAACATGTGGGAGTCGGAGGACTTAATAACCGATCAATTAGGATAAACCACCCAAAAGTAGAGACAGGGCATGGCATGCCAAGATTAGGATAATTGATCTGGATGGGGAAGAATTCACCAAAACCTTCCAATCAATCCCCACTTCTAGAAAACTTTTTGAAAAGGAGAATCCAAGAAAGATCATCAACTTGGATCATTTCCATGACACCTAAACGTGTGGCTTCGAGTCTAGCTACAAGACTCAATAATAAAGAAAAGTGCTTTTGGGGAGGCAACCTGATATTTATTTTCCCGCATTTAGGAGTGTCTTGTGTTTTAATTCTTCTCGGTTATTCTTTTATGTTTGAATTATTTTGTAATCATGCTTTGTTTTGTTTTTAACTTCGTCTTATTAATAATCAAATGTATTTTGCATAAAATAAGTGTAGGGGAAAATTATCCGATTTATAAGAAATAATTCAAACATTTAAAATAAATTGTTTAGATTAACTCGCGTCAGTTTTGAGTCATATGATTGTAATGATTAATATCTGGTTTTAAGCAGTATTTTACATAGGATATAACTAATAGAATTACGTGCAGGAGATTTTTCAAAAAAACAAAAAATAAATTTTCACAGTGGCTGGAAACGGCGTCAAGATTTATCCTGACGGCGTCACGTCTCCATCTTTGTAAAAATTCAAAAATTTTCTATTATTTATGAAAAATAATTTGTACAACATCTAAAATTTGTAGTCTTCTTGTAAACCTACAGAAACCTATGATTATATCATCACTTTCATTATTTCTTTACTGCTTTCATAGAGACAACCCTAAAGTTTCGTTGTATATTATCCGCCGATTTTATGCCAGGTGTAGTTGTCTTTGTCTTTGATTTGCAAGTTATATTTGATGAGAAGAAGCTTGGAAGTTCTTAGGAAGTTTCATATAATGATTCTTGGAGGATGATTTAACCAGTTATCGCATGTTTCTTCTCCATTATTGAGCAAACCAGTGGAGTACTAGTTTCTTTTACTTGTTTTCTTTTCCCTTTATTCGTTTTTTGGGTACTTTTAAAGAACATTGGGGACAATGTTCAATTTAACTGTAGGGGGAAATAAGCCTTAGAAACTATTCCTTCAATCGCCAATTGCTTTTTCCTTAAAATGATAGGTAATATATCGAAACATAGTGTAAAAGGCAATTTTAACCCAAATTTAAAAAAAAAATATGTCACTTAACGACAAAAACTGAGTATTAATATCATCTCATGGATAGGAATTTATATGACTAGCACAAAAACCGTCAAAATTCCACACCAAAAATGTGAGGTTCGCCTTTAGATCTATAGGAATTCGGGTATCTATTTTTGATACCCAAGATAATTTTACCTTTAGCTTGTTCAAGTTAAGGTTTGAATGCAGTCGTATGTGTCTATTATGTCGTTACGAATGTGTATGTATGATCTTGTTGCCTTTTCTGGAACATTGGTATCGGTTTAAAATTATATGAGTGTACAGGTAGTGTATTAAATTCTAGAACTTGTTTTTGTGATGCATCCCGAGACCGCATAGTAAGAATTAGGATTTGCTAAATAGGCACTAGGATTAACCTATGTTTTAAACCTGTATTTGTTATGATGGTCACCTAGATCATATAACTATCCCACACCCGTTCTTCTCACTCATTTTTAGTGCAAGACTCCCTTAGTGAAAGCCTTCAAGCCTATCCTTTTCCCGGTTCTCATAATTTTCTTATTAAGCCGGACTATTAATGAAGAGTATTATTAACCCTTAAACCAATTGTAACACCTAAATCGCCTTAGACTACCTTGTATGTACTCGCTTTTAGTACATTATTGTTTTAACCCAAGTTAATTATTAAGTACACAGTCGCTAAGTCCTTATCCTTGTAAATACAGTTTTGGGACGATTAGGATTCATGGTAGTATTTATTTCACAGAAGAATGGGAAAGAAAAGTTAAGTCAATACCCTATATGTTTTTCAAATGATCTTTATGTTATGTTGATCCACCTCAATTCGGGTCATTAGTTAGATTGTAATTATGAGTTCTAAAACTTATGTGTAGGGGTGCATCTATAAGCCCTAAGTGATGTATTATGTTATCTAAAAAATAGAAAAGAAAAAGAAAAGAGATTGATGTAGAGTTATGTAGAGTTTGTATATCTTTATATTTGTCTTTGGCTTAGCAACCCAATCAGCGTGTATTCTTATAAATAATTAGCTAACCCTTCCACTCCAAATCCACCCAAAAAATTCACTCCCCAAATATTTCCATCCATTTCTATTTCCATTTATGTTATCTTACACCTACACCCCATAACCCTTAAAAGACCTCTTTGATAGTAATGACTAATACTTATTCCTAGCGATGGAGGTTTGATCCTTTACCAAGCCTATGGTAATTTATATGTTATGATAGGTAATGAGTGTTAATTTTTCGTTTCCTGTACTGTTATAATTCAGTATACACATGAGTGAAAGAGAGAATCCAAAC
Organism: Tanacetum coccineum; assembly: GCA_026074375.1. NCBI lineage: Eukaryota > Viridiplantae > Streptophyta > Magnoliopsida > Asterales > Asteraceae > Tanacetum > Tanacetum coccineum. The sequence goes on along the minus strand of BQNB010205933.1, from coordinate 6,027 downwards.
ATTTATGTGAGGTGCTAGTATATACAATCCGTGCTTTTAATTACGAGGTCTAGGAGGTTGTGTCGTAAATTGCTTTTAAAGAGTAGGTTAAATGCCCCCAATATTGCTATTGTCTAGGTAGAAAAGCCATTTGCTTGAGGACAAGCAAATCCCAAGTGTAGGGGTATTTGATGAGGTGTCATTTTATACACTTTTTCGGGGTTATTTAACCCACTAAATCATGCAAATATGCCCAGATTGTGTGCTTAATCATTTGTTTTCATGTTTTTAGCACTTAGATGACTTTTAGAGGAAATACACGTGACTTGGGCTCATTTGGAGAAGAAACGGACAAGACTACGACTCTACACCAAATCCCTTAAAGAACTGTGCATACAGTGCGTGGAGACGGCATCGCGAATCCCAAGCGACGACATCAGAACGTATCCGACTTAAAAGGCTCTAGAAGAATCGACGTGGTGACGACATCAGGATTACAACATGACGCCGTCACACCGCTTTTCCTATATATATAAAACCGATTATAGGGTTTTTAGTGTGTAACTTTTAGGATAGCTTTTGGGAGACGAACCCTAACTTCTATATTTGAGTTTGGCAGCTTTTTAGGCCGTCTTTAAGGCCTTAAAACCCTATTGTAATAGTATTTAATCAATGTTTTAATCAAGTAAAGTTCATCTATCCTTTTAATCTTTTAATATGATTGAGTATTGTTTCATTGAATGTTGTTCTTTACCTTCTTATAACGTGCTAGGCTAGATCCATTAGTATTTACTTATGATTGCGTGAAACTTAGATTGTAGATCTTTTTAATGTTGCTTCTTGTGATGGATGTGCGCGTTAGGCTTTAGAATACTAGCTATAAGATATTAAATTGGCATAGACGTCTAGGAAAGCGCGAGTGTATAGAAAGGATACCATCGGTAAAAGTCTTCATACTACCTTACCCCTAATATGGTTCCTTTTAAGATATTTTAATTGCATTTAATATACTCTTAGGGGCCTGGTAATAGTCTTCATACTACCTTAATTGTGCATTTCTTTAATGGAATATTACATAGATGACAGGTTCTTATAATTCGTTCATGACTTAGTAAATACTTAAACAAATCATCACAATATGAGGAGTAGTGCATGATTAAGTAAATACGTTCATTTACCATATAAGTTACCACCAAAGTAATTTAGATTATAATTTAGTTTAATTAGATAAAACAAACCAAACCTCTCAAACCATGATTTTACATGCTTTTTATAAAATAAATATACATAAAGAATCTTCGCTTAACCCCATAGACCTTTGTTAGATCTTGATCGAACCTTCCCAACCTATTCCCCTAGAGAACGATAACAACCCCCCGAGTCTTGCCTTACTACACTACAACGGTTAGGTACTCTGCCTATATGATGTGGGTGTCGTTAAGACTTCCACAAGAAGTTTTACAACTCCCAAGGCAGTGTACCTAATCGTTGTAGTGTAGTATAGGCAAGACTCGGGGGGTGTTATCGTTCTTTAGGGGAATAGGTTAGGAAGGCTTGAACACTGTCTAACAAAATTTTACAGGGTTAAGAGAAGATTCTTTTTGTGTTTTTATATTTATAAGAAAGCAGGTAAATATCATGGTTTGAGAGATTGGATTGATTAACTAATAATTAAAGTAATTATAATCTATGCTACTGGTGATAACTTTATGATAAATAGATGTATTTACCTAATCATACGCAACTCCTCAGATTGCTTCTCCTAGATCTGTTGCCTTGTCACACTTTTGATCATCTATGTAAGTATTTCCTAGGTCATGAACGAATTACACAAACCTGCCGTCTATTTAATATTTTTCTAAAATATAACTTAGCCTCTTTATCGGTTTCCAAAATGATAGCAGTTTTAGTGACACATTAATAAATATAGAAATTCCTATAAATTCGTTATGACCTTTCCGTTTATAAAACGATTTCCATTTTCGCAAAACTCGACGTTTTTCCTTAATCAATATATATTGCAATTATTTGCGTTTCCAATATCTCAAACGTCTGCGTGTTCTAAATATAATATTTATACGTTATTATATCTAAATTAAACCAATTAGTAAACACTATATTTATTTAACCAATTTAAACCACCATTTATGTCCGGTTTTAATATTTTTAAAACCTTAAGTTATACCTATTTGTCGTCTCATATACACCAAACGCTCCCTAATTGTTGGCTGCCACAAACCTAACGCACCCTAATCTGGTACACAGTCAACCAAACGCTCCTCTTTGGACCGTCCTAAGCCAAACAGCCCTTATGGGTTGTTAACCCATATCCAAACGCACCCCCTGTTGTGACATATAGACCAAACACAGCCTTTAGCTGCGGCTACAAACCGAACGGACCCGCTGATGCAACCAAACGCACCCTATGTGGTCACAACCCAACCCGAACGCAGCCCCTCCCTTGGCTGCTGTTTCTGTCAATGAACAAACAAACACCCCTGATGTGGTGGTTATAAAACCATACGCACCCTATTCGAGTGTAAACCACAAAACCAAACGGACCATAATCTGAGTAAGACCAAACGGACCCTAACCTGGTGCTTACCACCGAAACCAAACGCTCCTAACTGGTCATAACTTATAACCACACGCACCCTGCTGCGGTGCGAAACCAAACGGACCCTAGCTGTTCTAAAATCCCAACGCACCCATTTGGTTGTTTTACAAACCAACCGAACACCCCTAGCTGTTTACAACAGCCAAACGCACCATTGTTGGGCTGTCACAGCCAAACGCGCCCTAATCGGGCGGCTGACCCGATACCGACCGCACCCTTGTGGTGCCGAAATCAAACCAACGCCCCTAGTTGATTATAAACAACACCAAATGCCCTCTTGGGCTGTTAACAACAAACAAACGCACCCTCGAGCATGGTTGGCAGCCAAACGCACCCTATTCTTGCCAAACGCAGCCTAGCTGCTGTGCTATAACCAAACACGGACACACCCACCCCCCGGCTGTTTCGACAGTCACAACCGAACGCACCCTTGCTGGTCTGACCTGCAACCCAACACACCCCGTGGTGGCTGTTTTGGTGCGGCTGACCCGGAACCAAAACGCATCCTTTTCGGTGATATAAACCCACCCGCACCCTTTTGGTGCTTGTACCACCGAAACAAACACCCTTGTTTCTATACAACCCAACGCACCCTCGAGGTGTTATGAACCCACAACCCAAACGAACACCCCCCTAATTTGTTGCTAGACCCAACCCCCCGGCTGTTTACACAAACCCATACGCACCCTTGTTTGTGGTATAACAAACAAAAACAAACGCACCCTACTTGTGCGAGTACAAAAACAAAACGCACCCTTGGGGTGCTTATATGAGGATGATGATGCTGATGGAGGTTGTGGTGGGTGGTCACAGCGGGTGGCGGTGGTAGTTTCGGTGGCGGAGGTGGCGCGTGGGGGAGAGTGATAGTGGGGATCGGATAAATCATGTCACGAGGAGCATTCTTGAACTCGCCGGAAAAATCCCGCCGGAAAAGTTTTCCGGCGGTGGCGCGACGGCGGCGGCGGTGGCAGGGTCGCCGGAAATAATGGAGGGGGGGGAGAGAGTATTTTATACGAAATGATAAAATGAAAATTTTAATATAAAATTTTATATTTATATTAAAATTTTAATAGAAAGTGTAATGGTTAAAATAGTTGAGGGTTGATTATGTAATTATTTCACAGGGACCAAAAGTGTAACTTTTATAAGATAATGGTTCGGGTCTCGTTTGGGCGACTTAACGGATGAATCAACACACGAAACTTGCGCCATTGTTTTCCAAATCATTTTTCTGATAAAAATGAGTATTCGTTTTATAATATTTCATAAATATTTTATAACATTTAATAAAATATCTGTTATTCATTTTGCGAACCGGTTTCGCCTCGTCCGAAATAAAAATGGATTTAAGCTCGAGTATTCGCGTTATCAACAACGCTTTTAATTAAAATGATGACTAACTTATTTAATATTTTTTTTATTAAATAAATACTGATAATTAAAAACAAATTTAATTATTTTTGTGTGTCCGCGTTGTATGTTGTTCGTAAGATTTTTGCGGTGCTGTTTTAGCCCTTTTCGGCTCGTTTCCAGGTCTCGGGCAAAACTGAAAAGTTGTCAGGAACTTCGTTTTACATCAAATTGCTTTAGAGTCCGAGTCGTGAAAACGTGATCTAGCCGATCGTTCTTGATCCGTCAGCTTATAATTAACATATATCTTTTTCGTTTTCGAGCCAAATAAGTTAAAAATAGCTTCCACTTGGAAATATCATAATAAATATGATTTATTATTTGAAATACATTCCGAATATTTTACCGGCCACGCGGTAATTGCTTTTATTTAGACATTAAAACGTCGAAGGTCAAAAAGTCGATTCGGACCCGAAAAGTCGAAGGGTAAAATAGTCATTTACAAATCCGAAAATTCCCAGTTGTTACAGTACCTACCCCTTAAAGAAATCTCGTCCCGAGATTAAATTCGTGTGAACCGTTTGTGTGACCCAAAAAGCAAAGATTTAAGATTTAATAAACCAGTTCTAAACAAAGCGCTGATAACTTTATTCAGCAATTTTTTTTCTGTCTTTCGACACTTCTCAATGTACCAGAAATTTTGGCTAGGTTTGACCAGAATATTTAATCCGTCAAAATGGGTATCTCCATAAAATCATTATATGGTTTTCGACTCAATGCTGTTATATCTCTCCCTTGTGTTGCGATCGTTTGAATCCCACATGTATCGTATTATTGTGATTTAAATTCAGAATGTCACCGAAGAGAATCGCCGTAACCATCACGCCTATGACCGATTGCTCAGAATAAGTATTGCAGGAATCACCACGCCCAAAGGATAGAAAGTATTCAACTCACTTGGTAGTACTAGGATGTACCGCGACCTACGTCTCCGTACTAGTGGTCCGCTCCAGGACCCAACAACAGCAATCATAACAACGGTGATGGAACATGTTGTACTCAGTCTGTTAGCTCTACAGACAATTCACGATTGCAAGGATTTGCAATAGCAACAGTAATAACTTAAGAATGAGATCATGTAGTTCCAGCGAGTCCTTAAGGTTTTCACTGAGTGGTAAGACACAACTATTTTTCTAGACCTTTTTAACGGATTCCGGTGATTATCGGGTTCGAGTTCATACTCGTGTCATATCGGATACCATTAAGCCCACTCATTTATAATTCATTATTTGCATAAAGAAGCGTCCCAATTTATGTAAATAATAAATTTATAAACTTATGGTTCGGTGATTTATAATTTATTTATTTAAATGAAGAGGCGTCCCAATCCTTTTAAATAAACAGATTATAAATCATCCTACTTAATAATTCCCGATGCAATACGCGTACTCACATAACCTTCAAGGTGATGGATGACATGACGATGCATGTGCTCTAATGAGTATGGGACGAGTGTTCCAAACTCGTCTTCGGAGACAGGGAGTAAAACTACCCAAAAATATCGACCTAGAGTTCAAGATAGGTAATGAGTACCTTGGTTAGAGTAAACCAGGTAAAAGTCTCGATGAACCAGTCAACATAGCAATTATCATATAAATCCTCCTATTACAAGTCCCGCCCATACAAGACTTGTAATACTTAGATTCATACATAATTCCATGTAAACAAAACTGTGACGGGCTTTGTTAACATAGCAATTATCATATTACAAGTCCCGCCCATACAAGACTTGTAATACTTAGATGCATACATAATTCCATGTAAACAAAACTGTGACGGTCTCTGTGTAATACAATATAGTATAAAGCTATGAAGAAAGATAATATCCTTAGAGACCATTGTTTAACTTACAATGGCTGAGGTATAATTGAGACCATTGTGCAACTCACAATGTCCTAAGAAATGTTCTGGTATTTATATAAATAACTCTTATATAAATAAACGTGCGATATACGCAAAAGAAGTAAGCATATATATTACATATATGTATGTCACGTAAGCACTTAAGGTAACAAGTAACC
>BQNB010205927.1:0-10583 GCA_026074375.1 Tanacetum coccineum | reverse complement strand
ACTAAAAAACGACTTGAGGAGATGTCCCAGTCGTCCCCTCAGATGGGAGAGAGAAGGATGATTCTTAAGGCTGAATTCGGCCTCTATTGTAGGTTACACCGTAACCTTGCTGATGTCGACATTCCAAAATATAGGCAAAAATGAACTTTATGGCGTAACCAATTTTTGGTTACGCCGTAACCAATTTTTTGTTACACCGTAACCAGTTTTTGGTTATGCCGTAAACCCTTCAGCAAACTTGTAGTAAATGCAAATTTGACTTCTGATTGGTTACGGCGTAACCACAAAAGGTGTTACGCCATAATCGTCAAATAATTTCCATAAACTTGTGATCTTCATTTCATATATGTGGATCTTTATGGTTACGGCGTAACTAGATATTGTGTTACGCCGTAACTCTAACTTTGGCAAGATTTCCTTCCATCTACATGGTTACGGCGTAACTAGATATAATGTTACGCTGTAACGTGGTCTTTGATCTTCGTACTTGATTAATATATGTTACGGTGTAACCATTTTTGGGGTTACGCCGTAACATCCTTCAGAATTTACACTTTTAGTCCTTTTTCCCTTGTTTCTTGTCACATTCCTGCATTTCACCTGAAAACTACAAAATGATAGAAAATATCTTGTTTTTGAGTATTAGTGAAACATTTGCAGGTAATATAAGGGGTATTTTGACACTAAAAAGTATTAAATATTTGATGTTATCAAATATCCCCCCACTTGACTTCTGCTTGCCCTCAAGTAGAACCTGTTAAAACATTTCATAAAAAGATTTCTCGAGAATAACTTCAAGAAATGAATTTAAAAAGGTCTTATGCTAGAAAACATCAAAGCCGAACACCTTACGAAAAAGGGATAAAAAGTCACTCAGCTCTCCACTAGTCTAAGTGTTTCATTTTCTAGGTGATCGCTTAATTGCATAGTCATAGCATGTATTCTAACATAAGCTTGGAAAGTACACAAATCTGCACCATTTAGAATTAGGGTCTTAAATAATCCTTAAAGGCAACAAGGGTAATATGGTTTTAAAGGGTGATAAAGGGGGTTAGGATAGACATGGGTTACACATTTAATGGTTGTTAACACAAAACAAATAGTCTAAAGTAATCTAAGATTGTCATAACTAGCCATTGTCTATCCATGGGTCCAAGAGTTTAAGTCCAAAAATCTGATCTTCAATAATGGGCTACTAGCTCCATTCTTCATAAGTATTGGGATCACTTGGTGTAATAATGGGCTACTAGCTCCATTTTTTATATTTTTTTATTTTGCACCATCTTTACATTTTTAGCACATGGGTGGCTTTTTGTTTCACCCTCTTTTCTTCATTTACTTCATAATATGCAAATATTATAGGAGTTTATATCTTTAACTATTGCCCCTGCAACATTCGATATTATACGCACATCCTCCCACTTGAGATGAACAATATTGAAAGTGGTGATACAGGGGGGTCTTTATAGATCATAACTGATTGGTCTTCCACGAATGCATATAATTCTCGTTCTTATTCCTCCGAACCATGGACTTAAATAGCCAGAAATTTCAACATAAAGAAAATTAAGACTACAGGGTAGGCTAAGGTGAAATGGTGTAACGAAACATATAACATTGGGTGAAAACATAGATTGGTTTGACAAGGGTGATCTTGGGGTAGCTTGCACTAATAATGAGTGCAGCAAAATGGTTTATCACAGGAGGTCGACTAGTCAGTGTAAAAAGTCGATAAGGCTATTTGGGTGATTTCCTAAGTGTTGCTTTCTTGAACTATCTATTCCTGCTAATCAATTAGGTCTCGAAATGATGTACATGCAAAGTTCTAAAGTCTACAATACTACCGGCACACTCAATATTTTGGTGGATTTTTGAGTAATATGATGGAAACGGAATATTAGGTATAAATCTCACCAAGTACTAATAAAGGGTAATGGCATAATTTTCAAAGAAAACTAGAAAATCGATGACAAAACATACGTCAAGTATTAATTCTACTCCCATCCCCCCCCACTTGATTTGTACAATGTCCCTATTGTACATTAAGGAAATGAAATAAAAAGGAAAGAGTAGAATTAAGACAAGAAACTCCCTGAGCATTGCTTTGAAATTTGACAGAAATCTTTAGATTATTTCCGTCTTCTCGCAAGCTCTTTATCCCCTGTGATCACAAAACAAACCAAAGCATAAAATTTTTCTACAAGAATTATGAAGTGTACAGGAAATACAAACCTAACTCACTTTAGTAGGAATCACGGTTGCATTTAGCATATTGCATTTAGCCTATGCACAAGCCTTTTAGAACACTTGGTGGCCAAGTGGACGAGTTTAGTCTCGTGAGGCTTCAGAGAGAGAAACCTACCCCCAGTCCTTTACGTTATACAAGGTTAGACATGTTTAAAACTTAAATTTTTAGGATTTCAGAAGGAGGTTACGGCGTAACTCAAGGGTTACGTCGTAATCAAGTGGTAAATTTTTTAGTTTTAAGGTGTTACGGCGTAACCAGTAAATGTGTTACGTCATAACTGTAGTGGTACGGCGTAACTAATGTTGTTACGGGACATCCACGGCTATTGCTGGCTGCCAAATTCTCAGCAAAGTTACCAGACATGATTAAGCGAACCGAGCATGTCTCCGATAATTGCCTCTTCGCTTCTAGATTCTGCAAACGCAAAGTAAAGAAAACATGCAAAAAACTAATGTGAAAAAAGAAAATTTCATTAAATAAAAAGACGAGTTGTCACCTGACAAAGACTTTTGTTTTATTAAACAGTCTTTAAGTTAGACGCATTCCCCTTTTACGTTACTTTCGTAAAATACTTTGGCCTTCTAGTTCTTTTTTAATCATAGATTTAAATCGTGCTCCATTCATACGAACCTAATGCTAGGCTTCGTCCTCTGACGTTAGTAATTGCATATTAAAAACTACGTCGCACTCCTTTTAAAGATAATTTGTTTGACTCTTCAATAAGTTCTTAACGTGTAAACATAGAGGGGAATCGTTATTCAGTCTTCTCGTCCCCAATTCGTTACATTTCGTCCTCCTCGTATGCCTCGTCGTGCCATGCTTCATTGGTTTTCTTGTAGTTTTGTTGACATTTTTCCCATACATCGTCCAGGACATACCCTTTCTTTCCTATTCTTAAAATGTACTCATTTGATAACATGTTCATTCTACAATATTGAATCGTTCCTGTTATATTCGTAAATCTTCCTAGAATTGAGTCACCAATCTCCTTGCAGATTCCTTCCTCATACATCGTATAACTATCAAGAATCCATTCTAGTATAAAAAATAAATTCATGTTAGATTCATGTAGTTGTTATGTCCAATCTGATTTTCATCCTTCTTCAAATGAATAATTTCGCATGGACGTTGGCATCCTTTATTAGGTCGCGGTTCTTCATTTCCTTTGTTCCTCAATGTCGCTGTGGTGTTAATATTGGATCGTGCAACTTTGTCGATTGTAACGAGTTGTTGTTTTCGTTAAACTGAGTTTTAGGCTACCTATTTGTAATACCGTTCGTTCCATGTGTTGTATCATCGATTTTCTGGTGGCAATAAACGTACTAAAGAAAGTCAGCAATTCCCTGTAACTCCCTTTCAAAAGTTCGCCTTTCATGATCGCGAAAACATATCCACATCCTAAGTGACCCCTGCTCGTTTACCCCGAAGATTTCATTATAACCAAAGCAAAATGTTGAGTCAGGGTCACATGTCGGCCACATCCCGCAATCTTCACCATTTCCATCATCATAGGTTACATGAACGGGTTTACATACATGCCATCTCTTAACTAATCCTCTTCTATCTGGTGAAAAACTAATTGGTTCGCTATTTCATCCTGTGGGTTAGGAGTGCCATAGGACCTAGTTCTTTGTTCAAATTCCAAGCATGCAAGGGATTCATAAGAGACTAAGTCTATTCCTATTTCGATAGGATTAAAGGTTTCATCCTCTTGCCCAATGTCTACCATGTAAATTTTCTCAATGCTTTGGTAAGAATCTATGTTGGATTTAAATTTCTTACTGCCTATTTCAAATGAAATTTCTTCATTGAAAACATCGATTTGGGCACAAGTTGATTCGAGGAATGGTCTTTCTAAGATTATAGCATCTTCAGCCATTTTAATAATGAAATTACATGGAAATTCTAACTCCCCAAATTTCACCAAAACATTGACAGTTCCTAAGGGTTCATTAGTTCCTGTTGTATTTTCAAAGGTGCTTGTATCTCTGAGTTTATCTAAACCTAGATATTCATAAACTCTTTGTGGCATGATATTATCCTTAGCATCTAATGTGGTAGTAGCATAAAGATTATGGCTATTATTATTGAAAGGAAGAAGAAAACTTCCTTGGCTTAGTTCCATGGGTAACCGACATGGTGCAGTATTCAGATTGTTGTCATATGCTCTGTCTACTTCATTACTGGCGATGGAAGATACTTCATCACTTACATTATCTGTCTAGGCTTCAAATTGCCTTTTCATGATACCACATTTCATTTACTGTCTAATGGACTTAATGATGCTAATTAAGGCATCCTTCACGTTCTCTACTCCCTGCATACTCATGTGTTTAGTTATCTCAGCGTTCAACCATTCATCAATGTCATCCTTTTCTTCAAAGTGTTGAATGTTCTGAGTATACCCATGGTCACTTTCCTCTTGTTCACTCATGACTTCTTCATCGTCGGTCATGTATTCAACTTCTTCCTCCATATCTTTCGAATCACAATCGGACTTGGCGCCTGGTTGGTTAGGATCAAAGTAGTGAGCAAATTCCTGAATTAGGTTAAGGGTTGGTGTACCTTTGCCAAAATAGGTAGGAAGATATGATTTAGAATTGTCGATGTGGTTCTTATTCACCGTTTTCTCGTATTCCAAGTACTCGGCGATAGTCATATCTTAAATCTTTTTAGGTGTCTGACTTTCTTGTGTCAGCCTAAGATACTATTCAATGGTGAGATCTTCAATGTCAACCTCATCCATGATATTTCCTAGAGAATAGATCGAAGTGAGAAAAGACATAATTGTAAAAATTCAAATTACTACTAATTTTTAGCTCCCCGGCAGCGACGCCAAAAACTTGATGCGTATTTTCTTTTGAAATATATTTTTTACCAAGTTTTAAATTTATAAAACTCGATCTACCTAACCACGCACTAACGGGCAGAGAACCAAATCGTAGGTAGTATAGGATGGTAAATCCAAGGTCGTCCCAAGAGCTAAGTTGTAATTAGTTTTAATTTGAAATGTCACGTTTAGAAAATGGTTTTTGATTTAATTTGAAAGGAATTAAAAATAACAATAAAATAAATAACTGAAAATAAAGGAGTAAGAGATATCAAGAGAGAAAACGTGCTAACCTAGTTACTTCATTACTATTGTTATGAAAACGCTTTCCTGTGCAATGTTAAACTGTGATTTCATTAGTGGTTTTAAAGGTCGATAGACCTGAATATGCATATATAGTCTATCCTATACTTACTGCGATTCTGAATCAGTCCCAAATCATCCGGGTGGTAGGTTATCCAGGTTGCAGTGATTAATCCCAACTATTCCCAAAACATACTTAATAACCTATAAAGATTATTTATTCCCGCTAAAAGAGTTCCTGTGCTTTTTAAGTATTGAGTGATAAGTGCGGTGACCGGTTAGTTCTTACACCAAGAAAGGAGTTAGTGATCCTCCCTAGTACCCATTGGATCCTATATTAACAAGGTAATCTAATTATAGGGAAAGCGAGGTCCAAAATACCCATACTACAAAAACCCAGGGTTACACGATAGTCTAGGAATATCTAATGAAACCATAATTTAACAGGAAACAATCATAACAAAAGAAATTTCATAACTAGGCCAGCACATTAAGTGCTTAGCCGCTCATGGTAACGGAAACACAGTAAGAGATAGAAGAAACCATATATTGAAAACTCATTATTCTTACAGTATTCGTATTTAAACGATTAAATACAAAAAGTAAGTAAAGTGTGGTCTCCCTTGGACTCCAGGTGGAATTCTTTGAAGGTTGGAATCCTTTGTTGCGTCTCTAATTGGTTGTGGACGAAGTGATGTCGGAATAGCTTGAATGAGGCCTCTATTTATAAGTATCGAACCTGTTACGACACAACCAATAAAGGTGTTACGCCGTAACCAACTTACACCGCATTCCATAATTAAGCAGCTGTTACGGCGTAACCATATATGGTGTTACGTCGTAACCTTCAAATAATGTCCATAAGTACGTGATCTTCATTCCATATTTGTAGATTCTCTTGGTTACGGCGTAACTAGATAAAGTGTTACGCCGTAACTACAACTTTGACTAGATTTCCTTCCAAATATATGATTACGGCGTAACTAGATATGGTGTTACGCCGTAAAGTCTTCCTTGATCATCGTACTTGCTTAATTTTATGTTATGGTGTAACCATTTTTGGTGTTACGCCGTAACATTCTTCAGAATTTACACTTTTAGTCCTTTTCCCCTGTTTCTTGTCACTTTCCTGCATTTTACCTAAAAACTACAAAATGATAGAAAATATCTCATTTTCGAGTATTAGTGAAACATTTGCAGGTAATATAAGGGGTATTTTGACATAAAAAGTATTAAATATTTGATGTTATCATCCAGTTAGATGTTGAAAGTTACCAACGAAAGCTCAATTTACTCAAGCCTCAAAGAACCTGTCTCGGCATCACTAGCAAAGAACTGTATACTCCCAACTATGACCCAAGAGGTGTTATATATGAAGACAAGCAGAAGCAAAAAAGGCTGATGCGACTTGATGAACTTTATAAATTTAGTGACGGGACTCTCCAATCTGTGCACAAGACACTTCACACTCGGCTACAGAACTTATATCTTGGGTTCAATCCCAAATATGATATGCCAAACAGAGCATGGTCAATGAAGGATCAGGAACGCACAAAAACTATTCTAAAGAAGATTGATGTAGTTCTACTCAAGAGGAGGATTATGAGGAGCCTTAAAGTGCTGGTGGGTGGAAGGAAGACAGAGATGGATAAACGACTTCTGAAGAGAACTGTATGACTCGGTCATACTTGGTAAATATTTTGTCAGGTCCTGTCTCATATCTTATCTTGTGTAATATATATATATGTAGTGTACAAATATAAGTATATATGTGTTAAGTATAGTTTTTCATGAATTTTTCATTAAATTTATAATATTTCAAAATATGTACTTAACACTATATCCTTTCCTTAATAATTGAAGGGGAGCATTAAAATGTTCCAAATAAGCTTGATAATTAGTAATATCTCTCCACCGTATAGTCTTAATCAATTGATATCCCAAATATCAAAAGATTTTGACATTTTGGATAAGGGGGAAAATGTAATTAAAACTATGCAACTAATAAACTTGATCGATAATGACTCTAGTACTAGCTTCTCCCTTGTATGTGCAAAAGGCTTTCGGTAATCGATGCACATATGCAGGGGGAGCAATTTTTTTAAAAAAGAATAAAAACATCAAGGTACAAAAGCTTTGATTCATACCATAAGTACCTTGGTAGAGTTTTTCAAAAGGTTTTAGTGGCAAGAACTGGAAATACCAAAAGACCGATCATGTATTTAATTTTATGGAGTTATAAGGTGGTTAAGGTTAGGTATCTGTTCCATGATCTAGCCAGAACTGGAGGGATCTACCCAGGGACATTCCATTAGATAGAATAGAAGTCCTTTGGTATGATACAAAAGGAGTTAAAGTGATGGGAATAATGCTGACTAAGACAGAGCTAACACTGGAACAAACCCAACAAGGTGTTAGTGATGAAGTCTTGGTAAGCATTGAAGGGGTTGAAGAATGAAAAAGGAATGTAAAGATAAAGGGTGAAAAGAAAGAAGCCCTCCTTACACTTAGGCAGAAACCAGGTCAATACATATGCTATCAGAAACACTTAGCTATTGTCTGGTATTAAAGATAGACATCATGGACCCAGTGATGCAATATACAACCCTCCCCAACCACTCAAGGTCTCTCAAAAGACTCTTGTTTCATTTCTCACAGAGATTACACACATTTCTATTAACTTTCTCACTCCGAGTTAGTTGGTATTAAAAAGGTGGCAGTCTGCTCTAGCCTCCGATTACTAAAATCAAAGTGCACTATCGAGTCTAGAGCCATAAAAGAGATCATCCATAAATCTCATTAGGACACTTATCCAAAATATGCTTGCTAATTCACACAATGTGAAAACAAGAAATATATCAAGAGTCCTATGCATTATCCTTGTGATATTTCCAGAACATCAGAGTGATACTTAAGTATTCACAATGACGATGGAAATCCTTTCAGAGCCAACACCAAACAAGCTCTGCGGTAGGTGACTTGTGAGATCCTAAACGGATTAAATTTGTGACACTGGATATCGATTTGATCCAGACTTTGAATTGATGATTGATGAATTTTGAAATGCATAAAACTCTCGATGTGTCGCAAAATCACTTTAGCAAGTGACACGTCGATTGATTTTCAAATCAATTGTTTGATTCAATCGGTGAGACTCTGTCTTACTGGTTTACTCATACCGTGTTGTTTGCTTTGAGACGCTCCGGTAATGAGAACGACTAGTGCAGCTGCGAAACCCTGTCAAGGAGATTCTTCAGAATTCTACCTGATCACAGGTAGTATTTATATTGATTAACAGGGAACAATGGTTATTGCAACCGTATTCAACGAAGTGACAAAGACACTTTCGTCCATATATGTTGTTTATCACTAACCCATTCATGCAGGTAATCCCGATGGTGGACGCAGCTGGTTCAAGACAAGTCAAGATTCATAGCCACATGCTCATACTCGACCGACATATGTAAAGACATTATGAAAGCTCAAGTAGATGTTTCAAGATTTCCGCTACTCTGATACCACGCGTCCTTCTTGAAGTGACGAAGTGTTAAAGTTAAAGAACTTTAAGAAAAATGAAAATACAAGCTTTCAAGAACAAGAAAAGTATGAGCATGTCGGTTCAAAAGTTACAAGATCACAAGGAGGCAAAAGATTACAAGATGACGCAAAGAGATGAATGTTTGGCTGATGATCTCAAAGAAACTCAAGATCACAATTTATTAAGCAAGTAGGAGCAAGCTCAAGATCAAGCTCACTACATATTGATACAAGATAAAGATTAAAGATTAAAGACTACGAGTAAAGACGAAGACATTCATAGAATGTTAGGCTTAAGATTTTGTAACTTGGAGTGACCTCCCTTAGGGGGAGATTGTTAGGAATCGAGAAAAGACTCGGTCACTTCCAATATTGTATCTCGTAGCTCGTAGTTAATCGTTCGGTTAAACGTAAGCTAATCAAGCCAAGGCTAAGGCACCAAAGGCCCTAGATCCAGCCATAAGAGTACTGTATAAGCCCTCTCCATCCCATGGAGAGGGTGTTGGTCATTTGTGTACACACTTTCTCTTTCTAAGTTATTTGGTTTTTTTCTCTACACTTTGTCCAACCATCCTTTCTCTCTAGTTTATCTTAGATTACTCATAGGACTATTTATTTGTGAATATCATAAAAATAATATAGCATCACTTATATAATATTTATACGCGTTATAAACTTTATAAATATTATTTTATAAATTAACTAAACTATATATATTGTCGTTATAAAAATAATAAAAGTGGTAAACTTAATGAAAGCATTATTTTGATTTATAAGCTAAGTCTAAAACTATTAGGTGGTGATATGACAAGATAAAATATAATGCATTGTTCTATATTTTCATGTGTATTTTAAATCGACCAAAAATTAAATAGGTTGCCTACCGGTACTTATCAACGACATTCATAGTTGATTTTTCTAGAAATCCATTCCATCACTTAAGGTGAGTTCATAGCCCCGCTTTACATGATTAACAATATTTATACAAATCTCATAGTGAGATACATGCATTGTTTTACAATTGGACGCAAGTACACTTTTAAACAAATTACGAGTTTGCCTAAGTAGCGATAACCCAATATGTCATCTATCATGAACTGTTAATTACTTGGTGTAAGCACGGATGTTATAAATAGATCTATTTGGGATTGACATCCTCATTCGGGTGATTAGCACTCACTAGTTTCGGAGGACCGAACTAACAAACGTATATCATGTCGGATTTAGATGTTACGGGTTGACATCTACATGGGAACAATTATTTGCATTAAGTTGCACACATACAAGTTGTAGCATTAGTGTCATGAGCTTGGGGAAATCGTAATTACATTTTGTGATATTGTATGTGTTACATTATTGCACACTTTAAATCTTGTGGTCCAACATTTTATTCTTACATAAACCTATGAATTTACCAACATTATGTTGACGTTTTAAAGCATGTTTTTCTCAGGTAATTATGTGCATGCTACTTGGTTAGCATTATTGCATGTGTTACATTATTGCACACTTTAAATCTTGTGGTCCAACATTTTATTCTTACATAAACCTATGAATTCCCCAACATTATGTTGATGTTTTAAAGCATGTTTTTCTCAGGTAATTAAGTGCATGCTACCATGGATACCTTCCCTTATGTACAAGATGCACCTTGCATCACACAGG
>BQNB010205926.1:0-10583 GCA_026074375.1 Tanacetum coccineum | reverse complement strand
TGTTATAATCTGTTTAAGCTTTAAAATGGATTTGGGTATTATTAAGGGGTGTTTGGCACAAGCAGTGGTAACTATGGTTACTGTAAAGAATCGATTTGCCCATCTAGGATATATTTTACAAATAACATTAACACTACGCATCGGAAATAATAAGAACAGAATGTTATTTAACAAGGTTTTAACCGAACATTGAAGCCTTCATTATATTTAATCAGAATAAATGAGGCTACACTAACTCACTAAACCTAGGCATCTTACAAGGACTTGACGCCTAGAACACATACACACCTTTAGGTTTACATTGTGAATTACTGATGTGTAAAACCTAATATGCTAATACCCTTTATATAGAGGGTTTACAAGACTTAACCTGAAAGATAAGTATAAAACATTTAAATCTTTTTAAACAAATAACTTGATCTTCTGTAATCTTTATCTTCTATGAAGTTTTCCTTCATTGTCTTGTAGGTCCTTCTGTCTTATCAACTCAAATATAAATCCCAACAATCTTCCCCTAGTTGATAATGACAAAACCAATAAGCACGAACTTCCCCTGAAGCTAATATATATGAAAGAATGAAGACTTCCCCTTAATCCATGCAATCCACCAAGACTTTGCAATTCCTCATGTGTGAATCTTCTTCCCTTTTTTGTCATAATCAAATAGGGAACAAAAATATGCAACTTCGCAAGTGGTGCATGTAGATGGTTAATCATGTTAACAATAAGCTTCCCCTGAAAGTATGCTAACCATCTCTTGAATCTCGAACTCAGTAGGCTCCAAGTAGTAATTATTGATGAAGAAAAATGAGTATAACCCATATGTTGAAGAAGTAGAATTTCCCAAACTTGTGTCTTATGTCTTGCACTATCCACATGACGTCGAACTCATACCAAGACCAAAATATAAGTAGATCGCAATCTCTTGACAAAATCCTCAACTATATGAGACACTGAGCACAATAACGTAACTCCTTAAAGTGATAGCAAATGTACGTAGTAAGCATCATAAGGTAAATCGTACACCTTTGCTAGATTTATCAAGTCTTCGTCAACACCATTTAAGTACGAACAAGTTATCTTTAAAAAGGGATTGAAACCTTTCAAGATATGATAAGACACGCACCTGTGAAAATCAACTACAACATCAAATAAGTAATAATCAATTTTCTTCATAATAATCCCCAACAACGAGCCATTATTTCATCATTGTCCGAGATCCAGACGCGTACCAAAAACATGTGTCGTCCGATATCTGATACAGCTAGCGGTAGGGGTGGCAATTCAGGTCGGGTTCAGGTTGTCGGGTTCGGGTTGACAGGTTGGCGGGTCAGAAAACCCCAACCCGAACCTGACCCATTTAAATAATCGGGTCTGTTATGTCAACCCTAACCTGTTTACACATAACCCGAACCTGACCCATTTAACCCGTATATATACTTGGGTTGACGGGTTAAATAGGTTACATGGGTTGAGTAGGTTAAACGGGTTTTGGGTTGACCCATTTAACCCATTATATACAAAAGTTAGCACATTACACGGGTTAAACACGTTAAATAGGTTTGTGGGTCGACTCGTTTAACCTATTTAACCCTTATAATAAAATATAAATAACTTTAAATTTAAGAAAAAAAATCTTAAACGGGTTGGCGGGTCGACCCGCTTAATTTATTCTCAACCTGAACCTGACCTGTTTAATAAACGGGTTAGATGGGTTGACCCAAAACCGACCCAAATATATTTAGACTCAACCCAAACCTGTTAATTTTCGTGTCGGTTTCAGGTCGGGTTTCGTGTCGGGTCAGAAATTGCCACCCCTAGCTAGCGGTACAAACTGGCTATATCGGACATAACCAAAGGTACAAACCAAGCGGTATTAACATCCCAAGCAGTTAGCGACGCTTTTTCTGTTTCAAAACTGTTACAACGCTGTTACCATACCGTCACAGATCTGTTGCAAAAACTGTCACTAATCCTATTGCTCCTTCCTCCCAACTTTTTTAGTGACACACAATCTGTCACTAAGTTGTTGCTGTTTAGTCACAGATCACCAGCGGTACAAACTCTATAAAGAGCAGTACTAACTTCTGAATATGAGCGGTACGAACTCAACAACGAGCTGTACTAAATTCAAGAAGCAATATTAACATCACATGTTACCTTCTGTCTTGTCACCTACTATTCACACAACCAAAGCAGCACAAAGTCACGTTCAGCAGTAATAATTTGAATCCCAATAGTGACGAACTGTTTTACAACAGTTTTATCCTTTACGTGATACTTGAACCCTCTACACAAAGTCAGTAGTAACTGTGTTTTGCAACAACAATCATCATTCACGAGCCCAATACCCTTTGCAAGCTTAGTAGCACCAATAACCCTGCTACTATTTTTCTTTAAGCCCAAACAGTATATGCATCATTAAAATTCATATAAGCACAGTAGCACTAACAATCTTCTTTTGAGCCCCAGCAGTATGAAGTCTTAAAAACAGTACTAACGAAAATCATGAATATTGCATTCAAACAGTATAAACATGTCTTAAACAGTACCTGCATTAATATTCATAGCATCACCATACTTTTGAGCCCATGAATCTCGAACAGTAGAAACATTCCTTGTATATGCATGAATATAATTCATCTCTCTATAATCTTCGCACTTAATAACAAAATCTCTTTCCATATTAACAGATCCTGTGGCCATATCTTCTTACTTTATAAGAGATCTTGTTCCTTAATAGAAGATCTCTTTGTCTTCATAAACACACGAACGTCACCAACAATAGTTAGGGTTTCAAACGAATAATCCCTAATCAATCTTGTATCGAATTTGAAGCCATTGAAACCTGCTGTTACACAATCAACCACAGCAGCAGTGGGTTATGCAATTACGCATCATGGGGGGGGGTTTTTTTTCTTACCCACATGGGGGGGGGGGGGCGGGGGGGGGGGGTACATGGTGTTTGTTGAACCCAAATAGTCACTTCAGCAGCTAAATCGTGTTCAAGAAGATAATAATCAAAAGACTGATTATTGCCAAATGCAAGTGATATATCACTTCTATAATTAACTCATGACAACGAAACCAATTGCTTATGAAGACCAGCGAATCAAATCAGTAAGGATTCAATACAGAAGATTAAAGCACCAGAAACATGACCTTAGACGCAATCAGAAACAATGAATATTTATATGAACATTAGCACCAAGAAGACATCATGATAAAATAGCAGCATGAATCAAATTTAGAGTTTGCATAAAACCCTTGTATGCATCGATTTTGACCTGATTGCCAAAATAAGAACTCGACTCTTCTTATTCTTCATGGATTCGCCAATAATAACACCTTGTGATCCTAGATATCAAGAGCAACCCGCTCTGATACCACATGTAAAGAATCGATTTGCCCATCTAGGATATATTTTACAAATAACATTAACACTACGCATCGGAAATAATAAGAACAGAATGTTATTTAACAAGGTTTTAACCGAACATTGAAGCCTTCATTATATTTGATCAGAATAAATGAGGCTACACTAACTCGCTAAACCTAGGCATCTTACAAGGACTTGACGCCTAGAACACATACACACCTTTAGGTTTACATTGTGAATTACTGATGTGTAAAACCTAATATGCTAATACCCTTTATATAGAGGGTTTACAAGACTTAACCTGAAAGATAAGTATAAAACATTTAAATCTTTTTAAACAAATAACTTGATCTTCTGTAATCTTTATCTTCTATGAAGTTTTCCTTCATTGTCTTGTAGGTCATTCATCTTTCATATTATTTTGTCTTATAAACTCAAATATAAATCCCAACAGTTACCACTGTTTGACCTTACTCTAGATTTTTAGCCAAATTCAATAGGGTTATTAGTGGTCTTATAATCTGTTTTAAAGAGTTTTTAAAGTATCAAAATCAATTTTAAGGTTTTAGCTGCAAGTTCTCTAAATGTGTGGTAATTTTGCTTTCTTAAACTGCTTAAATTTTGAATTTTGCTTTTAAGGTGGTTGCAGTCTTGTTTAAGTTTTGTTTATGGTTCTTAATGCAGTAGAAGTATGTTGGTTAAGTGTGCAATTTTTTTGGTCTTAAACTGTCAATAGTTGCATTTGTTTCAATGTCAAAGCTTAAAAAGTCATTTTCAATCTCAAATTTAGATAAGTAAATGTTAGTTTTAGGTTTTGAAATTCCTTGCACAAGTTCTTTATAGTATAAGTTCAATCTGTTTGACCTTATTTTAGGTTTTGAACTTATTTTACTAGCTTATTAATAGGGCTGCAATTAGACATTCAAAAACTTGAAAAATCCAAAAACATAACAATATGCTTAGATAGTCTTTTTCATTTGTAATTTTAGAGCTTGTTAGTGATCTCTATTGCTTAATTTTTGCTTATTCTGGTAGCTTATAGGTCAATCTTAATCTGTTTTTAGGTTTTAAGGATTAGCATAATGATTTAGTAGTTTAAAAATTAGCTTGAAGGTGCCTTCCTATATTGTTTTTAAAAGTATTTTAGCCTAAATTGCTTATTTGCTTATCTGATCCGTGGCTTATTTGATTTGCTTAAATCTGGTTTAGATTTGCTCATTAGGTCTGTTATAAGCCATAGTTGGCTCATTTAGTTTGAGGTTTAGCTTATAGTAGCTTTTTGGCAAAAATCAGTTTGTGGCTAAAAGCTTTTAAGCCTTTTAGGCCATATTTGTCATCTTTAAGAAGCATTTCCAGCTTATTTTTGAGTTTTGTTAAAAAGTTCATTTATTAAAAGTGCTTATTTTAGTGTTAAAAAGCTCATTCAAAAATAAAATTTGCAAAATAAAAATGTTAGGCCGTATAGGGAAGCCCCAGGCTCGAACCTGGGACCTAAACCTTAACAGCCCAACACTTTAACACACACACCTGCTACCATATCGCCCTTGGGTCTTTTTCGTTAAACCTTTCACACATTTTACTTTTAACCTTTTTTACAAGATTAAGCTACCAGCCCTTTTTAGCTTATTTCCAGCTTATTTAAAAAAGCTGGTGAACCCATTTATTTTTCTTAGGATTAGATTTGTTTAAAGTACTCTCCTTAATTATTTCAGATTTTTATAAATTAGTTTAATATTTTTAGATTAAATCTGTTTTTAATTCATAAAAAATTAAATAAAAGTAAAAAAAATATAATTCTTTTTCCTAAAATTATTTTCAATCATTTAGGACTTTTAGAAATTAAATTCGCATTTTTAGGGTTAAAATTTGATAATTTAGTTTTTTTAAGTCTCGGTTTTATATTTCCGTTAATGTTTTTCGTGCTTAAGTCGTAATTGCTTTAATTGTCGATTGCCTTTGTTTGTTTTTGCATCATATAAATAGAATCCAAACCAAAATATTAGTCTTTATGCCTTGTGTAAAATGGATAGAGATATGGTTATTATAAGGACTAAACAGTATATACTAATTCAGAATTATAAGGACTAAATAGTATATACTAATTCAGAATTAGTAGGGTGTTGGATTCTTATACATTTGATATAATGACGGCTAATACATCTATACATACGTTTTATCAGTTAATAAACAAATCAAATTAGTTGAAGAAGAAAAAGGTTCAGAGACAGGCAACTCTAGCATAAGGTGAAACAACTTGTTGATCATTGTTTACGGTAAGCGTTTCTGTAGCTCCTTAATTCTGCACCGATATTCTTTTAGATGTGCAGGTGTTAACAGTGTTCCTCTGCATGATTTAGAAGCAGCATCACCACCATCAGGTATTGCTTGAATCCTATCATGAAGTGCCTTATACCTGTCATAGAATTGACGTTTAAAACTTGGTTCAACACATATCACTGTATGCAATAAAAAACATAGTTATAAGGGACTTTGATAGCTGATAAACAAGTTTATGTATACTTTTGGATGCTTACCAGCAATTCGTCATGTCCTTGAAAGAGGGCGCAACAAGTCACTAGCCACATAGGATGGAACAGTCATGACAACAGTTTGTCTGTACATATGAAACTCCATTTGGTGTTTCATATGTCAAACTATAACCTCTATTATCTGATTTTTAAATACCTACGAGCTTCCACGAAAGAGATAAAGCATAACAAAAAACAAAGTAATTAAAGGCTAAGCTTATAATTTTTATCAGTTAACATTCTATTTTTTTTACATTACATACACTTCCAAAATTAAATATGTTGTACCAACATATTCATACATAATACGATAACATTAAGTGTCTAAACCATTTTTAAAGGGTGACAAAGATAATAGCTTGCAGCTACATATGTTGCAACTACCTTCACCTAATTAAGATATACAGTTATAGTTTAGCAAAAGATTAGTCTATAAAACATAACCATCACCAACAGTTTATTAACACAACAACATAATGCTTAGTCACCCATCTTTCTTTTACCTTTGTTCACCTGCTCCTTGCTTTCGTTGACTTGCTTCTTCACCTCCTCCTTCCTGACTCGAAATTCTTTTTTAACAATCATATCCCAGCTTCTAGGATTTGCTAACCCAATGATGCAATGCCTTACTGGTTCACCTCTGTTGATAAGTTTTTTCTTTGTTGATGGACTGGAACTACTAGTTGCTCCCTTCTTATTAGGACTCCATGTCTCATCATCTGAATCATCTTTGTCATCTTCTACTTCTTCAACTGTGCTTGAAGATTCAAGTTCAGATGTGCTAGAAGATTCAAGTTCTTCTATGCCTGAACTAATTTCAATCACTTCTGTATACATTATATATAAACAATGTTAACTCATTAGATTTGGAATTCCAAGGTAACAATGTAAATTCATGATGTAAGATAGGGTTTGGGTCAAACTGAAACTAACAAATAAGATAAAATGGGTTAAGTTTAAGTAACCTGTTTGTGGGTCAACTATCATTGTTGCTGCAATAGGGCTTGCTACATCCTTTGTTGCCATTTTGGTTGAACACTCGGGGACATTGGCTTCTATCATTGAACACTCTGGGACATCTAATAATATAGTTAATTGGGTCAGCATCTGAATGGTACAAACCAAATTCAATTGAAACTCAAAGTGAATTAGACATTACATACCTTGTTTAGAGTTTGATTTACCAAAAAATGTTTTGACAACGTCATCAGCTACTAAATCAATCTGATCACCATTCCAAGTTTCATTCGGTGCCCCGTACTTTGCCGTAATTATAAATGTCATTAGTGATTATTTCCTTTTCGGGAACAGTGTCTTCGTTTTCTTTGTTACCAGTTTCTACAAAACCAAATACATGTTGTTAGCTTAACTTTGACAATATAGTTTCATAACATTAGCTCTTAATGAAGTGATCAACTATGACAGTAGATGATAAATGACATATAACTCATCACTAACAGCCAACTCTAGTCTCTATAGCAAATAAGCTTTAAGTACTTTTTTTTGGTGAAATTGTGAAGATATCTTATTAATATAACAAAAGTTACAAACTATTCAAAAAGAAACATGGAGAAGCCCATGATCTATGATACAAACATACAATATTCAACATTCACACCACTATACTTCACAGAATACACCCATATCAACTACAATCCTACCTCTGCATTGCAAGTTATATGTGTCCCACAGTAGGATAACTAAAACTGCAAATGCCAGGCAGGCCTCATTGATATGTAAGCACTTAGATATAGGCTACATTTCCTTCATGAAGGTAGTCTATAGAATGTAATGCAGCTACATCCTTACACAACATTCACAAGTCCAGTATCCATGAGAGGCATCAACAAATATGGAGTACTTGTTATCCCTATTAGAAGACTACATTTCCCTATATAAAGACCTACATTAGGTTCTTTTGCAGCTGTCATCCTCATAAAAGAACAATGTAACCATCTATATGAGTCATCATCCACAATAATAAGGATCCATCCATCTCTATAACTCCCTTTCCTTCTCAACCAGCATTCCCAAACCCAATACAACCACATCAGAAACTAACTACTATTATTCAATTTTCAAAAATCACATCCCAATGCTCTTCCACTATTTGCACTGCATTAGTCTTTTAAAAATCCTAAGCACTAGGCAACCATGGAGAGCCTAACTCATTTATGATAATTACCAGGCATACTGAGTCTATGAAGCAATTATGAGGCATACTGAACCTAAATCATCATGATTAATAACTATTCGACCCTAATGCCACTAACAATCAAAGTGTTGTCTAGGAACAACAAAATCATGAAAAAAACAAAATCATGAAAAAAATAACAAACCTGTGTTGTTATTCTCCATTATTTGATAATCAAGAAGGTGGGAAATTGCTAGATTGATTGATTTGTTAATTAAGGTTTGATGAGGATGCGATTCCCGGGTATTTTAGTGAGGGTTTGTGTGTGCGTGTGAAATGGCGCAAATGGTAAATTAGGTAAGATTGGTGTGTTTGTAAATTGGGTATTATTAAGTCTTTGTATTATTTGTATAAATTTGTGTATTATTTGTGTTAATTGTGTAAATTGGGTATTATTTGTGTGTGTTTCAATTTGTAAATTGGCTAAAAAAATACACTTTTTGCTTGAAGATACAAAAATTAATTAAAGTTCGGATTTAGCAAAAGATATTGTGACAAGTACGATGTTTTCCTTTGATTTGCACTTTTATTTAATTAAGAATTTAAATGTATGATATGGTATTATTTTTTTCAGATGGATCGTAATACATGGATGTACATGGTAGAGCGTTTTACCGCAGACTATATGAAAGGGTTGTCCGAATTTATGAAATGCGCTGAGGATCATCGAGAAAGGATGAGAGAAACAAAAATTTCGTGTCCTTGTAAAGAGAGTAAATATTGTGTCCCTTGCTGATCCTTAACATGATTAGACGCCATCTTATAGAACACAGCTTTGACAAAAATTATACTTGTTGGGATCTTCATGGTGAGACACGAGAGCCGCAAGTTGATAGTCAGACATTTGTTTCAGACACTAATCACGAGGAGAATGATAGTAATGACGATAATCATCGCGATAATCTAGATGAGATGCTACACGACGCGAAACGTAATGTTGATGAAAAGAATGTTAAAAAATTACAGCAACTGTTTGTCGAGGCAGAAAAACCATTGTACAACAGATGTAAGAAGTTCACCAAACTTTCTTTAGTGGTGAAGTTGTTGGACTTAAAAGCAAAAAATAACTGGAGCGACAAAAGTTTTACTACCCTATTAGAGTTGTTGCATGAAGCGTTCCCCGAAGATAATGATGTTAGCCTTAATTATTTTAAGTCAAACAAGAATGTTATCGGTCTTAGAAAGTCAAACTAGGTCTTGTATTGTAATAGGCTAGTCGGGTTCAACGGGCTTGGATTGTAATCTAATATTGTCCGTGTTTCGGGCTCAAAGCCCAAGTTATGCCAAGCCCGACCCATTTTAGAAAGCCCAAGTGCCTTGGGTATAAATATCCCTTCACCACACTTGGTGAAGGGTGTTGGTTACATTTTTCTCACACACTTGTAACTCTCCATCTCTCTAATCTAGTTTCTCTCTCTACTTTCTCTCTCTAAGATTTCTTCTAATTTTCTAGCATCTTGGTATAAATTATTGTTGTGTAATGGATTAAACTAGTGGGATAACAAATGAGTTGCCCGTTTAGACGTATCAAGCGAAAAAACTAACATGTCCGATGGGATTAGAGGTACAAAGAATACATGCAAATAAAGAAAAAAGCAAGAAAACAAATCAACTTTGATCTTTGTTTCGTGTTAAATATGTTAAAGACCTTGTACTTTTGGGCAAGATTCACTTCCTTGCATCATTACTAAGTGGTTTTAACATCATTTCGTAGCTTACAAGAAAGTTTGAAGATTTTTTCTTGGCTGCGTTTTGACTATCTGGAGGGGTGTTCTTCGTTGCGTTTTGACTAGTTCATTGCGTTTTGATCAAAAACATTGCGTTTTGACTCATTGCGTTTTGATCAAGTTCATTGCGTTTTGACTCGTTGCGTTTTGATCAAGTTCATTGCGTTTTGATCAAGTTCATTGCGTTTTGACTCGTTGCGTTTTGATCAAATTCATTGCGTTTTGACTCGTTGCGTTTTGATCAAATTCATTGCGTTTTGACTCGTTGCGTTTTGATCAAGTTCATTGCGTTTTGCTCGTTGCGTTTTGTCTACAGGTTGCGTTTTGAAGACCATCATTGCGTTTTGACTAGACGTTACTCTGCCCAATTAATTTATTGATTGCGTTTTGACCAAGATTCGTTGCGTTTTGACCAACAATCGTTGCGTTTTGACCAAGACTTGTTGCGTTTTGACCAAGTTTCACTGCGTTTTGTCAAGAAATCTTGTGTGAAGAAAAGGGTTTCAGTAAAACTGCCATAACTTTTGATCCGTAAGTCCGTTTCAGGCCCGTGACCTCTCAAATCGAAGAGAAAAACGAGATGGATTACGTTGTACCACCCTTAGCTAGTTACGGATTTTTCGAGGCCCAAAACCCTCGTTTACTATGAGTTATTGACATTTTTCAGTTTTTGGAAATTTGTGTTGGACTTTAATTCGGACTAAAAGGACAATTACTCAACACAACAAACACAACCAATCAAACCAACAATCAAC
>BQNB010205920.1:0-10584 GCA_026074375.1 Tanacetum coccineum | reverse complement strand
TTATCATTTGAACTCATGCCATAATTAATTAATCTCCAAAGATTCTTGGAAGAATCTTTCCATGAATCTACTGTTTTCTTCTATATCTTTTAAGCTTTTCATCTTTTTCATGTATTTCATTAGCTTGAAATGCAAGCTTTTCATTTAGATAAAGGTGCTGTTTTTGAGAAGTAACAAGTTGAGCTTCTAGTTTCTTAACAGCTTGAATATATGCAAGTATTTATGCTTCTTGATCACCTAACTGATTCATTTGTTCATCATACAGTAATTTAAGATTATTATATGAATCAATGCAAGTTTTAGAACACAAAGTTACCTCATTGCTTGAGCTGATAGCCATAAGTGCATGATTTATTTCTTCAGCTTCAGTATGTTCTCCCCAATTGACAATCCCATCATCCATTGTCAACAAACCCATCTGATTCTTCTCTTGCTTCCCAGCTTCTTGATGTTGATAAAGAGAATCTTTCTTCTTTTTACCATCATGTGTCCCCTTTGCTGTACATTCCTTAGCAAAGTGACTAGTGTTGTGACAATTGAAGCACTCAAGCTTCTTTTTGTCAAAGCCAACAGGTGTTTTTCCATCCACAGATTTAAGTGAAGAGTTGGCTAGCTCACAAGTTTATGGCTTGTGGTAAAGGCTGTGGAAAAACCATAACTAGTCCATAAGATTATGGCTTATGGTAAAGACAAATTGCAAATCCATATTAGATGGTTGACACTTTACCAAAAAGTGGATGGTATATCAACTCACCAAGTTTCATGTACAAAGAGTTGACATGGTTATCAATCCACCATGGAATTTACCTTTTCTAGGTGCCAAAGGATTGACTAGCCCTGAGCAAACGGCTACAGGTAAAGGCATATCAAATCCGTTTATGGCTGTAATGGTTTGCCAAAAACCATATGGTATTCAACTCACCAATGTTTCAAGTACTGAGAGTTGAAATGGTTTTCAGTTAACCATGGACATACACCTTTCTGGTGGCCAAAGGACTGACTACTCCAGAGTGAATGGCTAACTGGTAAAGAGACATCAAATCCATTTAAAATTTTCAATGATTCACCTCTCACAGGAGTTAACACACCTGGAAGTGATGAGAATAGACTGAAACTTTATGATTTGATGTACATAATTGTCAATGTTGCTGATATGATGGATTGCTGAAGAGCTTTGAAGAATAGTTGCTGCAAAGATAAAAAGAGAAGACTTGAAGTGTTGCAGATCAAGAACAACTTGAAGAATTCTATTTACAACATCCTCAGAAAGCTTAAAGTGTTTAAAGTAAAGATCAAGAATGTTTTGAAGGAACTTGAAGTTCACAAGTGAAGATCAAGTTAGGGGAGGATTGTTGGGAAAATAGATTGTAACAGACTTAATACTGGTAGTATAACAGTTAAGTCTGGTAGTAATAGTTAGTTCTGTTAGTATTGAGTTAATACTGGCAGTACTAAGTTAAGTCTGGCAGTACTAAGTTAGTACTGGTAGAGTAGCAGTACTAGAGTTAGTACTGGTCATAGTTAGTTCTGTTTATAGTTAAGTCTGTTTATGTAACAGAATAGTAATAGTTATCTTAGAGATATCTTAGGAGATATCTTAGGAAAGGATATGTATTATCCTTTGACGTTTGTAAAGCCCATTAGGGTTTCCTTGGTGTATAAGAGGAACCCTAAGGCACAATGTTAAAAACGTTTTGAGAAATATCAATAGAAGCATAGAGCTTAATAGCATTTTAGTATTATCGTTTCTTCTTTACTCTTGTGTTAAGATTCCGCATTAACACTTGATAATTCATAGTCAGTGTCTCTCATATAGTTGATTTGGATTTATCCAAGTTATCTATCGTCTTACAAAGGCTAGTCAGATCCTAAACCAAGGACCTACAAGTGGTATCAGAGCCTTTAGAGGGACTCTGAGAAAGAAGAATCACTAGATCACAAACAAACACTCTCCTACAATTCTATACAAAATGTCTCAACCTGCTAATGATGAGTTCTCACAACATCTTAGTGATGAAGAATCAAACCATGAAGATGCATCAGACACTGGTGCTGCACCTAAACAACCACAACCAATGATTCCCCAAACTACTGCTATCTCAAATATCAAACTCCCAATTCTGAAGAAGGAGGAGTATGATATATGGGCAATGGAGATGGAGCATTACCTTGAGTACATTGACAATGAAGTATGGAAGGTAATTCAGAATGGTAACTCCAAGAAGAGAATTTCAATTGGAAAGGATGGTGTTGTTCGAGTACTTTCACCAGTTACTGCTGCAGAGATTCAAGCTGTTGAAAAAGAGAGGAAAGCTAAGAATATATTGCTGATGGCCATTCCAAAAGAACATATGAGAAGATTTCATGGAATGGATGATGCAAAAGAGATATGGGAAGCCATCAGAACTAGGTTTGGTGGTAATGCTAATTCAAAGAAAATGCAGAAGGCTGTTTTCAAACAACAGTTTGAAGCATTTAGAATATCCAATTCTGAAGGACTAGAAAAGGGATATGACAGGTTTCAACAGTTACTTTCTCAATTGGAAGCTCATGGTGCTGAAGTATCAACAGAAGATGCAAATCATAAGTTTCTTAGATCTTTGCCTTCAGCATGGTCCAATCTGGCAATGACAATGAGAACTAATCCAGAGATTGACAATTTATCTATTGATGATTTGTACAATAACCTTAGAGTGTTTGAGCAAGAAATTCAAGGTGCTCCAAAAACATCTTCAAGTGCTCAAAATGTTGCTTTTGGCTTTTGTTTCACAAAGCAAAAGCAGCACTAAAAGGTGAATCTGTTTTTCTGTGCTACAGTACTTGCACTCTTCTAATTCTTCAACCAAAGATCCCTGAAAAAAGAAGTTTCTTGCTGTTTTTTGCTGATAGAAGTACTCTATCCCTCTTTGCAAACAAAACAGAGGGTATTTTGGTTTACTTCATGAAGATTTTGGAACAATTAGATGATGTAGACATTGAAGAGAGTGACATCAATTGGCAAATAGCTATGATTGCTATTTCGGATGAAGAAGTTCTCTAATAAGAAAACAGGAAAGAGTTCGCAGTGGAGGAAAAAACACCCTGTTTGGCTTTGACAAAAAGAAGCTTGAGGTGCTTCAATGTCACAACACTGGTCACATTGCTAGAATATACAGCAAAGGGGATACCAAAATGGAAAGAAGAAGAGAAGAATTCACTCTATCAACATCAAGTAAGCTGGGAGCAAGAGAAAATCATATAGTTATTGCTGACAAGGATGATGGGATTGTCAATTGGGAGAACATACTGAAGGTTGAAGAACAAATCCAACACTTTATGGCTATCAGCTTAACGATGAGGTAACTTTGTGTTCTAAAACTTGCATTGATTCATATAATAAGCTTAAACTACTGTATGATGAACAAATGAATTAGTTAGGTGATCAAGAAGCACAAATACTTGCATATAGCCAAGCTGTTAAGAAATTAGAAGCTCAACTTGTTACTTCTCAAAGACAGCAACTTTCTTTAAATGAAAAGCTTACATTTCAAGTTAATGAAATACATGAAAAAGATGAAAAGCTTAAAAGATATAGGAGAATAGGAATGAAAGCTGTAAGAGAAAAGGAACAATTGCAGAAAATAGTAGATTCATGGAAAGATTCCTTCAAAGAATCTTATGGAGATTCATTTAATTCAGGCATGAGTTCACATGAAAACGTGCTTAGATATGAAATACAATCTAATGATGCGGGTCTAAGTTATGAGTGAAGTAATGAATTTTTCTATTTTTAAGTGTTCAAAAGAGGATTCAATAGGAAAACCTTTGTACAGTAGATTTACAAAGACTAATGATTTTAAAGGTGTTCCACATCCTTTAAGTGGAGATTATACTCCTAAACCACAAGAGGAAATTGATGATTCTTTGTACGTTTATTATGGTAAAAAGGTCCTCAAAAACCTGAAATTTTAAAAGGGTTTTGTCTCAGATAACAATTCTTCTGAGCATTCTACCTTCAATCTAATGACAGTAATATGGATCTTGTGAAATTCCTCATGAGCACTCTTTAGGAGACTGAATCATAAAGAATACGTGATCCAAATGAGGATGTCTACTGTTGACAATGTTGTGTCTGAATTACAAGAAGTTGAACCTAGTTGTGTAAAACACGTAAAAACTCCTAGGCAACCACTCAAAGATAAAGATACACATAATGTTAATAGGAAGAATTGGAATGATATGATGGAAAGAGAACGAGGGGAAGGTTACTCTTTTACAAAGAAGAAATGTTTTGTTTATGGTAGTCTAAGTCATTTGATTAAAGATTGTGATTATTATGAAAAGAAAATGACAAGGGAGGTTGAGGTTAAGAGGGTTGTTAATACTGGTAATGGGGTGGCCAAACCAGTATGGACAAATGCAAACAAGATTATCATGTTATTTATTTTACTTTTACTTGAAACATATTAAGTGATCCTTTAAAACCCTAATTTGCATTAACACTTTTTATGCTTAATTAAGATTGTAAAATACACTCATGTTATCCATTATATAATTTCATATTACCATCCTAACTAACAGTGTATGGAAGTGCATAAAACTATAATTACAAGAAAAAGTCCATGTTTTACAATTAAATATTCCTAATGGTAGATTTCACTATATATAGAATAGTCACATATGCATAAATCATATTAAATGGAAAGTTAAGGGCTTTACGATAACCCCCTTAATGGGTAGATGATGTAAGGATTAATGAAAAATAAGTGCTAAAGCCTGTTTTAGACTTTAAACCCAAGATTAATAACCAAAGAAAACCCTTGTTTTCTTAATAAAACCCTAGCTTCCTTTTACTTGATTAATACAGACAAATTCTTAGCCAATTCTTGGGGGGGGGGGGGGGGGGGGGGGAAAACACCTTAGAATAATCTTAGGATGGATTGTATAGATTTGGTATAGGCTTTTTTTTTCTTGTAGAAAATTTTATAGGATTGATTAGAGGGGGGTTGAGCCGTGGATAAGATGGCACAAAAAGGAAAGAATTGAGATTTTTTAGGCTAAGTATTTTGTAATCTATAGTTTGTGACTTAGCAAGGCATAACTAGTATGTTGATATTAGTTATGGAAGTCTTGGTCATTAAAAGTGCAATAGTGGTCAAGGAGGCATAAGGAGGGTTTTAATGGGTCTTGGTTATGGTCTTTGGTCAAGGAAACAAGATGTGGGCTAGGTTTAATGAAGTAGGATGTACAAAGACCAAGTTGTGCATTTTGTGTGCTCTTTGCCTCCTAGTTGTTGTTATTTCGTAGGTTAGGGGGGGGGGATAAGGGTTTCTAGATGATTTTTGATAGTTAACAAAATATCTAGCAAAAACTTTACTAGTTACAAGTTGTAGCTTTTAAATAAAAGGTATTTACTTGAAAGTATTTGTGAAATGTTTTATTTTCCAATGTACAAAGTGTAAGATAATATTTTCTTGGGTAAATTTAATAAAACTTTAGGTATTGGGTACAATCGTAGGTATTTGTTGAATCGTTAATAAATTAACGTGCTTCCGAGTATACTTAAACGTACATTTATCGCGAAACGTATTTAACTTACGTAACCGATAAAAATAAATGAACAATGACCATAATTATTCTCAAAATAATTATTTAATACTTGATTGATGCAAACGTTTAATTGATTGATGCCCTTTTACATTGAACGCTAATTTTTAGCTTACACAATTTTTACTTAATTCATGAAATTACAAGCAAACGCGTACGACACTAAAAATAAATAGTAGATTATCGACGTCGTCAATGACTTAAAAACACAGGGTGTTATAATCTAATTCATACTCCTCAATGATAGGAGCATCAGACCAGACCTTAGGTTGACATTCTACATTAGATTCATTGACAACTGGTTCAGACACTAATTCAGAGGGCTCTATACTAATGTTAGATTCACATGTATCAAATTCACTTGATTGGGATTCAGATTCGCTAGGTTGAGTCTGTTTTGGACCATATGTAAATTGTGAGTAATCTACTTCAATGTCAGGTCTAGAGGGTATATAATTCCTTATCATGGGTGGGAGTACAGCATGCATTCCTCCTGTTGTAACAAACCTATCATACACAGGTTGTTTTTCTAAATCATTTTCTTTATTCATAAAAACACTTTGTAAAACTTCATTTTCATAGCTCAAAATACCATCATATCTGTGATCCCCATACCCAAGCCCAAACTTATCATTAGTACCCCATTTGGTAATAAGTAGTTTACCTAAGATTCCTGAAAGAGTTATGCCATTTTTTCACTTTACCTTAAATCTTCTTTTTCCTTTTGAGCTTTTTTGCTAACAATTTTCATATGGTATAAATAGAAACCTCTGTTTTGTCATCTAAATCTAATCTTCATAAATTTTTAACTTTTTGTACATTACACCAGTTGATTATTTTGATGAGTAACTAATTGGGCTTCTACTTTCTTTAAGCCTTGACTATAAGCTTGAATTTCTATGACAACCTCATTAAGTTTTTCTCTTTGTTCATCATACAATTTTTTAAGTTTGCATATTTTTTCAACACATTGTTTTGAACAAGAGATTACCTCAGAGTCTGAACTTGAATTGCCATAGGCCATAAAAGCAAAATCTTCTTGCTCATCCTCTGCATGAGCAGTCCAGTCAACACTTTCACCATCAACTGTTACCATTGCTTTGGGATTCTTCCTTCATCTTTACTTATATTCATCATTGCCACCAAATCTAGATTTGATAGCTTCCCACATGTCTTTTGCATCTGTCATTTTGTGAAACTTTGCTAGGTGATCTTCTGGTAAAGCCATAAGCAAGATAGTCCTTGCTTTTCTTTCTTTTTCTCTAGCCAAAGTCTCTTCAGCAGTTCTTGGAGGTAAAACCCTTATTACCCCATCAGTATAGTAGTTGACACTACAGGTCCCATTACCCCTTTTGAATGACTTCCCGTATAGGAAGTCATGTATGTGCTAAGGTAATGCTCCATCATTATTGCCCAAAAGTCATATTCTCTCTTCATCAGAATAGGGAGTTTGATGGATAATACAGTGTGAGGGTCCTTGTTTTGGTGATTGTTTAAGGTATTTGTTTGGTGGTGGTGGTGATTAGTGGAGGGTTTCCATTACCCCGAATCCTCCATTGATAGGATTTAAAGAGTTTATGAATCAGATGTGTTTTTGTGGTTCTTCTTACTCAGAGTTTCTCTACAAGCTCTGATACCACTTGTGAGTCCCTTGTTGAATAGATCTCTACAGCCTATTAAGGATGATAGCCAAGATGTATAAATACAGTTGACTATGTAGAAACACTGATTATGAATACTATGTGTTAATGCAGAATCTTAACACAAGTACTAAGAAGAACAATGCAAAACTAAATAATAATTTCTATTAATCAGCTTTGAGTGATTACAAATTACTAACTATTGAGATATGATTTTGTATGAGATATATTGAGCTCGTATCTCTAACTATGCCAAGATGGATCCTTTTATAGACTAAGGATAAACCCTAACAGGCTTACAAAACGCATACATATCTTTTCCTAAAATATCTCATACATATCTGTTAAACGGTACTAACTATTTTCTACTATCGGTACTAACTAACTGATCAGTACTTAACACTTTGTACTGTCAGTACTAACTATAACTATCAGTACTAACTATTAATACCGTCGGTACTAAGTTAGGAAAACATATATCCCAACACGGGTCCTGAACTAAATTGTTCAAAAGCCATTGCTGTTAGCTCATCGAACGTTACATGGATTGTTTCAGTAATTAGTTAGGTCCTTCTGTTGTAATTTCTGAACGCTTTCTTTGCAGGCGTGTAACCAACTAAAAACCCTATATCTGCTTTTGCATCAAATTTACCCAGATCCTTATGGTCATTGGTAGGATAACAAAGTGAACCAAATACATGAAAGAATGATAATCATGTTATCTTGACTGCATAAGCTCGTATGGAGTTTTCTTTTCGAAGGCGATCAAAGAACGTTTTTGGGTAATAACAACTTTGTATTGATAGCTTCGGGGGCCCAAAGAAAATATGGAGCTTTAGACAGATTAGCATTGTTCTAAAAGCAAGCTTCAACAAGAGTCCTGATTCGCCATTTTCGACAACACGTTGTTGCTGAGGAGTGAGAGCTACCAAGAAAAAAAGGGGTTTTGATGCGAGATGCCAAAATTTTCATACCATTCACGAAGTGTCTGATTGACAAATCCGGTTCCATTATCTGTTCGAACATTCAGGACTGTGGCTTTTAAACAAACTTGAATATTTTTGATGCATTTGATGATGGCCGCAAGAGCTTCATCTTTTGTCTTCAAAAATCTAACCCAGGTAAATCTTGAGTAATCATTGACTATCACTAAGATATAAACCGTACCCGATAATACAAGCCACATGCATTCGGGCCACACCAAATCCATATGCAGAAAGATATAGTTTCTCTTGGTTATGTCTCAGGCTTTGAGGTTGATGAGTAGGTTTTCTTTTTCTTGCTTTTCCCCTAATGCACATGCTGAACACAAATGATCTTTCTAAAATTTAAGCCTAGGAATTCCTCTTGCAAGACCGTCTTTAGCTAGCTTGTTCAAAGTACCGAAGTTAAGATGAGATAACCGACGGTGCCATAACCAGCTCTTAGTCTTTGACGCTTTAGATAGAAGACAGATCGGAGATGACTTAAGCATGTCATCAAGAGAAATTGTGTACAAATTTGTGTCACGGGACCCTGAAAGTAGATCAACACCTTCTAAATTGCGAATAAAGCAAGTGTTTTTCCAAAATGCAACTTCAAGATCCGCATCACAAAATTAGCTAAACAGAAACAATATATGTCCAAGTCCATCAAACCGTATAAACCCTTTAAGATAATAACATTTCCTAGCTGATAGTCACCATACCCCATAATCCTTGCAATCTGGTCGTTCCCAAATCTAACAGTACCTAGAAATTTACTGACAAAGTTCATGAGCTGAGAGCGATTCCCTGTCATGTGTTTCGAACATCTGGAGTCCAGATACCAGAGTACAATCTGGACAACCTGTCATGACAAGAGAAGAAGACGATGGAATATCTGTAGCATTGGATCCCCAAGTTTGATTGGGTTCCGAGTGGTTAGCATTCTTAGATTCTCACAATCTTAGCTTTTATTACACTCGAACCTAAGTTTCTAACATTTATTTTTTTGGGTTTTCCTGCTTTGACTTTTATCTCTGGTTTTTGTATTTCATCTGAGTGGGAAGTGGTTTGCTTAGGAGGCACTACGTTAGTTGAGGTAAACCTAGTTAAAGGGCACGAATTACCAACTATAGTGAAGGTTCTGCCTGTTGGTTTCCACTTAAATCCTACTTTAGTGAATACATGACCCGTAGGTTTCCAAATATTTTGCTTTTTATGTTTCTTAGCAGATTTAGCATGGTTATTCCCATTTTGCACAAGATCAAGAAGACATTTATCATGAACACCATCAAACATGGATTTATTACAAGTAGCACAGAGAATATCAGAATTCGCATTTGATAGAGACTGCTTAACATCAACATCACAAACAGGTTTAACAACACGATTCATTTTACTGACTTTCCTAGGTTGGGCTTCTACTTTATTCTTCTTGTTCCTACTTGGTGTTTGCGAGATCCTATCATTCTTTTTATTGCTTGGAGGCTTTGATCCGCAAATACTATTAGAACACTTCACTCCTATAGAAGACAACACAGGTGTGTTAGAATATAAAGTATTAGAAGACTCCACTTGTTTAATGTTGCTTGAGGATGTGAGAGGTTCAGCAAGCCTAACTTTCTTGACATTGTTCATGGGTGTAACAGCAACCTTCTTAGTACTAGGTATTATCGCATTAGGGAACGTATCTTGAACATATACAAGCAACTCCTGAATTCTTGTGGCATACTTACAAGCAAGGTCTAAATCTCCATCTAAAAGGTTGTTTCGCCTTAACTTGTTTGACTATTTCCCAAAGAATATTAGCTTGTTCTTGAGTGTTCCTAAGATAGTTTATGTGAACTTCCCTATTTTGCAATAACCTAGGAGGCAACGGTACTAAATCAAGCTTGAACATGCCCAGAGCAATAGTGGTGGCAGAAGGTATATGTACAGCATTTTATTTCCCTTTTGATTTTCGTAAATCGTTTTTCAATGATGTTATCACAAAAATCTTATCTTGAATTTGAGCTTTTAAATCCTCATTTTCCACAGATTTTAAGTTCAGTTTGTTAATTAAAGAGTCACACTAGTCTTTATGACGAACACGTGTCTATTTGATTGAGTCAAACTGATCTTTAAAAACCTGTTTCACATGATCAATTTCATTCCAAAGTTGCTTATTTTCTAAAAGTAATTTTACCACGCTATTCTCCAATTCCTCATTTATGGGCTCAAGATGAACATTCTTTTCCTCGTTATTCTTTTTCAAGGATTTGATGGTATCCTTTAACTTAGAAATGGACGTGTCTTTGTCTTGTAGCTGGGCTTTCAAATCATTGATTTCAAAATAGTCTTGAATTTCAACAGCATTATGATTAACACAAGATTTATCGTTTTGAAAAACTTCCTGT
>BQNB010205918.1:0-10584 GCA_026074375.1 Tanacetum coccineum | reverse complement strand
CTCTTTGATACTTCTTTATACATGACACAATTTTGACGAAAGTGAGCATCGCATCGTTAGCCCTCAAATATACATAGCCTGATCACCTATGTATAATTCAGGAAGGACCATGCCATACTGAGAGTAGTCACTTTAAAACTTCTTGTCAAGAAAACAATTTCCTACTTATATCATGTTCTGTGTGCGTATTCATAAAACGCGTTTACTTCTGGAAATCGAATTAGTAACCATAGCAACTAAGCAGACCTTCACTCCATCTTACTATAAAGTCGACATCATCTTATACCAAATCCTAAGCCGAAAGGCTGAGACACTTCACTAGTCGCCCTAGGACAAATCGCTATTGAATTTGCTCGCCAATAGAGAATTTACCAAATCACCCACTCAACATCGACTTAATGCCGTAGAATTTGGCAGTTTCGACGTCGTAATTAGTATGGATTGGTTGGCGAGATACCAGGCCATCATTGTTTGTGACGAAAAGATCGTTCGTGTTCCACTCGGAAATGAAACGTTGATTATTCGTGGTAACGGAAGCAACCGCACAAACGAGTCTCGATTGAACACTATCTCAGGCACTAAAACACAGAAGTACATGCTAAAATGATGTCAAGTCTTTTTGGCACATGTCACTACAAAGGAGATTGAAGACAAGTCGGAGAAGAAGCGACTTGAGGATGTACCGATAGTTCGAGATTTTCCTGAGGTATTTCCTGAGGACTTGTCGGGTCTTCCTCCGACTCGACAAGTGGAATTTTAAATCGATTTGATACCTGGTGTTGCACCCGTGGCACGGGTACCTTATCGATTGGCACCTTCCGAAATGAAAGAGTTGTCGGAGCAGCTGAAAGAGATGTCTGACAAAGGCTTCATAAGACCCAGTTCCTCACCCTGGGGAGCTCTGGTCCTATTTGTCAAGAAGAAGGATGGATCATTCCGGATGTGCATTGATTACCGGGAATTGAATAAACTGACGGTGAAGAACCGTTATCCACTTCCAAGAATTGATGATTTATTTGATCAGCTTCAAGGGTCGAGTATCTACTCGAAGATCGACCTAAGTTTAGGTTATCACCAACTGAGGGTTTGAGAAGAAGACATTCCGAAGACCGCCTTTAGAACTCGTTACGGCCATTATGAATTTCAAGTTATGCCATTTGGTTTGACAAATGCACCCGCCGTATTCATGGACCTTATGAATCGAGTGTGCAAACCATATCTGGATAAATTCGTAATTGTCTTTATTGACGACATTCTGATATATTCAAAGAACAAGAAGGAACACGAAGAGCATCTTAAGGCAATTCTGGAATTGCTTAAGAAAGAGGAGTTGTACGCTAAATTTTCTAAATGTGAATTTTAGATTCCCAAAGTACAGTTCCTCGGTCACGTGATTGATAGTAAAGGCATTCACGTGGATCCCGCCAAGATCAAATCTATTAAAGATTGGGCATCTCCTAAGTCACCAACGGAGATTCGTCAATTTTTAGGTCTTGCTGGGTATTATCGAAGATTCATCGAAGGGTTTTCGAAGATTTCAAAATCAATGACCAAGCTTACTCAAAAAGGAGTCAAGTTTGATTGGGGCGACAAGCAAGAAGAAGCTTTTCAACTGTTGAAGCAGAAGTTGTGTAGTGCACCAATATTGGCCTTACCGGAAGGAAGCGAAGATTTTATCGTATACTGCGATGCTTCGATCAAAGGTTTGGGCGTTGTGTTGATGCAACGAGAGAATGTGATTTCTTATGCATCACGTCAGTTAAAAATTCATGAGAAGAACTACACGACTCATGATTTAGAACTTGGAGCAGTAGTGTTCGCTCTCAAGATTTGGAGGCACTATCTGTATGGAACAAAGTGTACAGTGTTCACTGACCATAAGAGTTTGCAACACATTCTTAATCAGAAAGAGTTGAACATGAGGCAACGTCGTTGGTTAGAGTTGCTTAGTGATTACGACTGTGAGATTCGTTATCACCCGGGAAAGGCAAATGTTGTCATTGACTGAGGTCTCTTGAGCGGAAAGACAAGACCACCATTAAGGGTTCGTAGCCTTAGTCATGATATTTGGTTTTGAATCTACCAAATAAATTTTGGATGCTCAAACTGATGAACGGAAAACTGTGAACTTTAAGATAAGGTAGATGTTGGGTGCATGTTGGTTGAAAATTCTTGGATCCTAGTGAAGCTGAGATAAAAAAAGTTGGAACCCCGAGAGGATGGAAAAACTCTGATGTCGAATCGCCAGGTTCGGTTGCATGCTTGGTGATTTAGGACTGGGATCATGCACGAGTCCAACAGTCATAATACTCTATTCATTGGAGGTCTGGACTTGATGTTACCAAGATATGGAAGAAGCAATATTTTGTGGACCAATTGGAAAGCCGACATCGCCTCCTCATGTGAGCAATATGGTTGACACTTTCGATCAGGCAAGGATGAAAGATTAGCGGAACAATAGGGTTTGGCTGTGACAGTCCATATTACCTCAATTGGTAAGTGGGACAATGAGACAAACATGGTTTTTTTTCACGGTAAGGGAATTGTACTTCGCAAAGGCTAGCATACTATTTAGGTGATTGATTTGACCGCTCACTAAGTCTGTAATCGTATGTTACGATAAGAGAGACTGATCCGATGGATAAACTTGCAAGAATGTACCTAACAGGAAGGGGTGGTCATGATCGTATGGAATAACCTCTTCTCGATTATTTGTGATCGTGGCACCTAGGTTCGCATAAATTTATGGAGGTCACTTCAAAATGCTTTTGTTAAATAGTCTGGTATGAAGTTACGTTACCATCCACAAAAAACAGAAGGACCAAAGGTGAGAGGTCAATTCAAACTCTCAAGGATATGTTGCGTGCTTGTGAAATCGACTTTGGAAAGGGTTGGGTTAACCATTTGCCATTAGTCGAGTTCTCATATAACAATAGCTATCACGCTAGACATCAAGCCGCACATTGAAGCTTTACGGCTCGAGTGTCGTTCACGTTTGTTGGGACCAAGGTTGGAGATGTTTCAACTCACTGGTCCTAGAAATTGTGCAAGAAACAAATGAGATGATCGTTCAAATCAAGCTGAGAATGCAAGCTGTCACGATTGGCAAAGAGTTAAGCGGATATTTAAAGCGTAAAAAAAAAAAAAAAACCGATGGAATTTTCAGGTTGGGATAAAGTCTATGCTTAAGTCTTCGCCCTTGAAGGGTCATACATTTGGTAAACTGGGGAATAACTGACTAACCTAGGTACTGTTGACTATTCAGGTGTTGGCAAGTTGCGAACCGTTGCTTTAAAGTTGAGCTCCTGAAGAGCTGAGCCGGGTCAGAATACATTCATTGTATCCAACTTGGAAAAAGTGCCATACGGACGATACCAATTAAGCCGTTCCATTTGGATGGAACTTCACTTGATGATAAAGCTTAAATTGTCTGGTGGAGCCGATAGAAAATCATGGACAGCTAAAGTTAAATGGTGAAGCGAAGCGCATTCACTAGTCAAGGTTCGATGGAACTCCAGGAGAGGTCCTGAGTTCACAATGGGAACGCGAAGATCAATTCAGGAAGAAATATCCAACTCTACTTCACACAACAGACCTCACCGTCGGCAAGTGCCGCGTCTTAAGCCTGTGGACATGGCCGAACATAATGGGAGGAGACTATAACACCTCGTTGTTTTAGGGTCATTGACGTCGGTCAATATTTTCACTATGTATGTTTAGTATTGTAGCGCGTTGCTTTAAATCGTAAACGCTAAGTTAATTGCGTAAGCTAAATAAGTATCGTTCAATGTAAACGGGACATCAAAACAATTAAATGTTTACATCAAGCAAAGTGTTAAGTAATTTTCTTTGAAATAATTATTAAATTTGTTCATTTTATTTTTATTGGTAGCGGAAAATTGATTACTTTTGCGATAAAATACGTGTAGGCATACCCGGAACACACCATAAATACTTTCTAAGCTTCGTAACAAGTTAACCACTTTTATACCTAATACTCAAAATTCACAAAATAACATCATATATGAGCTCATATGGCCGGATTTATAAGGATATATACAAGAAAATATCATAAAATCTTGCAACTTGTATTTGTACAACACATCTCTATTTAAACCAAAAGACAATTTCAAGATAACACCATACCTTGACCAAAGACCTTCCATGTTTTGCTCATCTTGTCTCAAGACTTCCATGTACACCTTTTTGACTATTCCTTTGTATACTTATAAGTCTTACACCTTTCAAGAGATAAAACATACAAGTCTTCACATGATAAAAATCAACATTTTATTCTCCTTTTTCTGCTTAATACGCCACGGTAAACAAACCCCCATTTACATAATCCATAGCTTGATTTTACAAGACCATACAAGCACTCATACATCATTCCTATGATAACCTAAGGTGTTTGCAAGGGTTGGTTAAAGGTTTTCAAGGTTTAATCAAGTTATTGCAAGATTAGGGTTTCTATTGGAAAACTAGGGTTTCAAGTATGCAAGCTTTGGTTTTTCATCTAAACAAGGGTTTAGATTGTGTTGATTATCATCATACATCTCATTAAGGTCATCTAAAACTCTTTATGTCTTTACATTTATCATTTATGTGTATATATGTTCTTTATAGCAAAAATCACCATTTAGGACTTTTAAACATGTAAAAAGAGTTTTTACTTGTGATCATCTTTTTGTACACTTTTTCATATGTTATGTAGATGATAATATCATGATATAATGGGATTATAAGTATGGTATCATGTTGATTTAAGTATAAAAAGTGTATATACAAATTAGGATTTTCAAAGTTTACTTAATAATTTTCAAGTAAAAGTGTGGTAAATGACTTGATAGTCTTGTTCATGGACTTTTATATATGTATAGGGATGCTAAAATGATGTTATAATGGAAGTATAAGTCTTGTACACTAATCATTTATGTATAAAAAGTCTATGTACAAACTTGTTGAATTAGGGTTTTACTTATAAACTTGTAATTAAAAGTTACCAAGAAAGTTGTGATTTAATGGTGTTATAAAGCACTTGATAATATGGACTCATGGAAAATATATGGACATTATTATATGTAACACATATGATAGATAAGACTATAAAGACTTGTGGTAATTTACTAAATTGAAAAGTGTATAAAACAAGTTATATAAATAAGTATACAAATGGATTTCAAAAGGGCTGTATGATTTCGAATTCAAGACATTAGGTTTGACATTTTATAAAGATAATACACCTCATGACGATTCCAAAAAGGTAAGAAACTCGAAAAACGGATTAATAACGAAAA
The DNA here is from genome assembly GCA_026074375.1 of Tanacetum coccineum. Taxonomy (NCBI): domain Eukaryota; kingdom Viridiplantae; phylum Streptophyta; class Magnoliopsida; order Asterales; family Asteraceae; genus Tanacetum; species Tanacetum coccineum. The sequence goes on along the minus strand of BQNB010205918.1, from coordinate 5,287 downwards.
AGATACGTAGTTTTCGAATTTTACGATAATAACCGGAGTTATAAAAGAATTTTTATAAAAACTTGTTATAAAAATTCTACAAACAGAAGGTTTGGTATTTTTATTAAATCACACATATTTTTAGGATTCCAAAACAATAAGAAACATAATTTTTTGATTAAAAACGAAGAAGTTATGAATTAAGCGAGTTTATATACTTAAAATATATAAAAATACTTTTATAAAACTATTTTTATAAAACGTTACTGTTCATGACAGAAACAATTATTTTTGTAAACCTCATAAATAAATAGAACTTTTAATTACGAGAACGTGCTCGAAAGAATTACTAAAAACGGAGTTAAAACGAATAAATACGACGTTTACGATAATTAAATTTTATAAAAGTAATTTTATATAATATGAACAATAAAAATTACTGTTCATCAGCAGACCCCACTATATAAAAATGTGATAATTTTGATAACGAAGACGTGGACGTAAGAAACGCGAGAAACAGGTTTAAAACGGGAAAGTGATGCTAGTTTTACTAAAACGATAATTATAAATGTTTTCGCTTTATAACCACAATTTATAAATTACAAATAGATGGTGATGAGCTATATAGGATTGTATATGATATTAGTTATCGAAGTGCATAGTACTTATACAACCTATGTTTGATTAGGTTGCCTTCGGATTCGTCCGTGACTCGTTATTTCCACTTACTTGATTTTTACTCATTCACTTCACTGCTGAGGTGAGTTCATAGCCCCACGTTTTACATGATTTTGTTTTATAAGTTTTTGAGGTGAGAAACATGCATTGTTTTACAATTAGACACAAGTGGTTAAGTTTTACATTATGATTACGTGTTGCCTAAGTAGCGATAACCCTAGTTGAGCCCATTATCATGAACTGTCAGTTACTGGATTGTGAGCGCGAATGTTATGAATAGATCTATTGGGATTGACATCCCCGTTCGGGTGATTTGCTTTCACTGGGCAAACAAACGTATACCATGTCGAACATAGGATGTTGCGGGTTAGAACATCATCACAGGCAATGTAGGCCATTTATATGGTATTCATTTATGTCGAGCTTCAGTGTCATGAGCTTAAGGCAACGTAATTACATTTATATGATGTCTGCATCTGTTGCATTATCATACACTTGAGAAATCTTGTGGTCCTACAATATACGATTTATCAAACCTATGAATTCACCAACATTATTGTTGACTTTTTAAAGCAATGTTTTTCAGGAGGTCAATAAGCACGAGGTGCAAGGGATACAATGGAGGTTTTTTTTGGATACCATGCATTAAAGATTTTGTCGCATTACATTTTGTATATCTGTTATGGGCTAGAAATCTTTGTATTTTGAACAAGTGAACAAGTAAAGCTTCGGGCTTATGTAACAAATACTTTGTTAAATCCAATGTATCGGTTTTAAACGACTTTTTGGTCATTCTATATATATCTTGTGTTATTGATCTATGAAGTAACACGCCCCGGACCTTTATTCCGCTGCGACCCAATTTGGGGGTGTTACAAATCCCAATCGTCCCAAGACTGTATTTACAAGGATAAGGACGTAACAACTATGTACACAATAATTAACATGGTTTAAAACAATAATGTACTAAAAGCCAATACATACAAGGTAGGCTAAGGCAATTTGGGTGTAACGATTGGTTTAAGGGTTAACAATGCTCTTCATTAATAGTCTGCGCCTTTAAATAGAATTACGAGACTATGAAAAAGGATAGGCTTGAGGGTTGTATAGGGTTTTCTTCTCCTTGCCACTAAAAGGAGTGCATAGTAAGGGTGTGGGATAGTTATATGATCGGTGTGACCATCATAACAATTAAAGGTTTAAAACATGGGTTAATCCTAGTGCCTCTTATCTAGCAAATCCTAATACTCACTATGCGGTCTCGGGATGCATCACAAAAATAAGTTTTGGAATTTAATATACTACCGGTACACTCATATAATTTAATACCAATACTAATGCTCTAGAAAAGGCGACAAAACCACATATACACATCTGTAACGACAGAATAGACACACATGATTTCTCACTCCCCTAACTCGAGCAGCTACAAGGCATTAAACTAATATTTGTGGTATCAAAAATCGTTACCCGGTAAATTCCTATAGATCTAAAGGCGAACCTCACATTTTTGGGGTGGAATTCTGAGGGTTTTTTGTGCTAGTCATATAAATTCCTATCCATGAGACGCTATTAATACTCGATTTTCATCGGTATGTGTCATAAAAAAATTAATTTTGGTCAAAATTACTTTTTATGCTATGTTTCGATATATTACCCATCATTTTAAGGAACAAAGCAAATGATAAATGAAAGAATAGTTTCTAAGGCTTATTTCCCCCCTTACACGTAGTAAAAATAATCCCAACAATGTTCTATAGAAGTACCCGTAAAAACGAATAAAGGGATAAGAAAACAAGGAAAAGAAACTAGTACTCCCCTGGTTTGCTCAATAATGGAGAAGAAACATGCGATAACTGGTTAAATCGTCCTCCAAGAATCGTCTAATGAAACTTCCTAAGAACTTCCAAGCTTCTTCTCGTCAAATATAACCTGTAATCAAAGACAAAGACAACTACACCAAGCATAAAATCGGCGGGATAGATATAAATACAATGAGAGTTTAGGGTTTTGACTCTATGAAAACAGTAAAGATAGGATGAAAGTAATGATGTAATCATAGGTTTATGCAGGTTTACAAAAGAATTACAAATTTTAAATATTGCACATTTTATTTTTCACAAATACTTGAAAAAATTCGAATTTTTACATTACTGGAGACGCGACGCCATCGGGTGTTAATCCCGACGTCGTCTCCAGGGCCTGTAAAAATTTCTTCTTCATTTTTAATGAGAAATTTCCTGCACGTAATTTTATTAGTTAAATCTGAAGAAAGCACTGCATAAAAAGTTGGAATTCATCATTACAATCATATGACTCGAAACTGACGCGAATTAATCTAAACAATTTATTTTAAATGTTTGAATTTGGTTTTAAAAAAACAAATATATTCCCCTACACTTATTTTGTTGCAAAATACCTTTGATTTCAAATAAGACGAAGTTATAAACAAACAAAGCATGCAATTGATTCAAACATAATAAAACAAACAATAAAGAATTAAAACACATAAAACTCCTAAGTGCGGGAATAATAAACATTGGGTTGCCTCCCAAGAAGCGCTTTTCTTTATTATGAGTCTTGTAGCTAGACTCGAATTCCTTTTACTCCTTAAGCTTGATGATACTTACGTGATTGGTTTTGAGTTTTTCAATTGTATATCTATCTCTTTTATAAGTACGTCCAAGGTTCATGCAAGCTTTGTAATATCCCTTTCTCTTTTCAAGGACATGCTTAAATCCCATTTTTCTAACCTTCAAGCTTTCCACAAAGAATGCTTCAAACTTATCCTTTTCCAAGAGTGATACTAGATCTAATTCTTTTGTCCTTTGAGGCATCCTAAACACAACTTCGTTATCGCTATGGGCAAACCTAATTACCCTAAGGATTCATCATAAGCAAACTTGGATGCTTGTGCAAAAGGTTTTCCCATAACCACTTCATTTAGACTACTATCAATAATGTTCCCCAAGTCTTCCAGAATCATAAAGTCTATGGCATAAATGAAGCACCCAATAAATATATGCACATTTTTAGCTATTCCGGCGAAGTTACAAAATTTATATGGTTGGTATGGGTTTCTTCTTGCTTGAAAAGATTTTTCTCTTATTTTATTATAATAAGCACAAGACATGATGTTAACAAGAGATTGTAGATCAATGTATGCATGGCCCGTGTAAATAGTACCAATTACACAAGGAATCTTTAAACTCCAAGGGTCGCCTCTCCTAATTTTAAGCTCTAGGGTTAAGAAAGGGAGGCACGGTTCACCTAGCAGCTTCTTATGGTAGGCTAATTCTTCCTCAGTAGGGAACATAACCTTAAACAATTATTCTTCAAAATTGTTTCTTCGTTTCGTTCTTAGTTCAAGTTTCTTAATCCTTTCTCTAGGGCACCTAGCGGTTAACTCAGTGTGAGTAGTGGAAGGGGGTTGCTGAGAGAGAGATCATAAGGTCGATAATGGATTCGCGTTCTCCATAATGAAGAATGAATAGTCAATGAAAATTTTGAACAAACACACAAAGAAAAGATAGACTACGAGAAAGCTAATGTGTAACACCCCCAAATTGGGTCACAGCGGAAATGATGTTCCGAGAGTGTTACTTCATAATACCATTGCACAAGACACGAGAGAACGACCTCTAAATGTGTCGTTTGAAAAGTTATCTTGTGAAGTTTGGACTCCAATGCACATCAGTTAAGTCAAGTAGCTTGTTCACCTGAGAAAATACATGCTTAAAAATGTCAACATAAAGTTGGTGAGTTCATAGGTTTATGCAAGTATAAATGTGAATCACAAAACTATATATATGAATTTACTATGTTAAAAGCCCCGCCCATACAAGACTTGCAACACATAAGCTTAAATATATAGGTTTTCTTAAAATGTGTATAACCATTTCAATGTTAAAACCACACAAAATGCGTTTGTTAAAATGTTAAAATCTGAGATTTGCAAAGTATGCATGACTATTTCAATCCTTAAGTATTCGTAAAAGTGTATGTCGAAATCAAAGTTTTGTAAAGTATGCATGACCATTCCTATCCATAAGTAGTCACAAAATGTACGTATGTATTAGACCGCAAGATTTTCAAGTATGATAATATAATGTGCACAATATCACGAAAAGTAAGTTCAATTGCCCTAAGTTCTATGACGCTAAGGCTCAGACATGTTCAGTATGCCACTTTATTCAAGGCACAATAAGAGTTCATGAGTATGTAGTTGTTGGCCCTGTAGACACCAATCTAGTCGTGCTCCGACATGGTATAACGTTCATTTGTCCAGTGATAGCTAATCACCCAAACGGAGATTATCAATCCCGAATAGATCTATTTTATAACATACGCGCTTACCCTTCGAGTAATTAACAGTTCATGCAACTTAAGCTAATCCGTAATCATAAAAGTAAAGTATAATTGTTGAGTCCATAAGTAAAAACAAGTATTGTATCTCACCGTGAGATATGCAAATGAGTGTATAACAAGGTTGTAACGAGTTTGTACCGAGTATCTAAACGAGTTTGTAACCAAGTTACGAAATTAAGTATCCAATTAAGTATGTAAAAGAGATTGTAAATGAATATTTAAACAAGTTGTAATGAGCATGTATTCTCCCCCGAGATTTTTA
>BQNB010205915.1:0-10585 GCA_026074375.1 Tanacetum coccineum | reverse complement strand
TTTGATCTTGATTTCTCTAAGTGGTTATGGTGTTTTATGCTTGTTGGATGTTTGGAAAGGTCTTGTGAGGGAAGAGGTATGTGTGAGATTGTTATAAGAAGAAATGAAGAAGGGATGAATGATTTTGCTTGAAATTCATCCCCTATTTATAGGTTGTGTGAGGGGTGAAAGTGCAGGCACAAAGATATTTGTGCGGCGTACTTGGTGATTAAATGCGATGGAATAAAATGTTTAGTGAAGAAGTGCGACGCACAAAGGAATTTGTGCGGCGTACTTGGTGATTAAATGCGATGGAATAAAATGTTTAGTGAAGAAGTGCGACGCACAAAGGAATTTGTGCTGCGTACTTAGGGAATTAATGCAATAGCATTTAAGTCTTCGTTTATTCTACGTAGTCAGATGGGAAGTACGACACACAAAATAGCAAGTGCGGCGTACTTATGGAGTTAATGATGAATTTTTGACTAAGTCTTTATTTCATGACTTGAGGATAAGTGCGGCGCACAATTGGTAAGTGCGGTGCAAATTTGCACTTTAGAGCTTGAACTTTATCTTTTCTTTGTATATTGTTTTCTTTAGCATATAAATACTTGATCTTTGTTGTGTTTGAGCTTAGAATATCTTCAAGTGAACCTGCAAGCAATTCATGCTATTAAGTATCGAAAGTTCACTAGAAATGATTAAATACATGCAAATAACGCCACCGGAAACATGTATAATTTAGGCGTTAACATTTCTCTATAAACTTCATCTCATACACACATTTCTTAAAGTATCAGGTTAAAGACAAAACATTTAATGGTACACTTAAATAAATCACACCACAAATTTATTTAAGTGGGTGACAAAAATATATCGACGACTCCTTCACAAGTCGTAGACTTGTAGTGAATCCCACTTTGGATACATCAAGTAACACGAGTAACAATATTCCTAATCGTAAATCGAGTGTCCCAGATCTTGTCACATTTTCTCGGTGACACTTACCAAAACCATTTGTCACAACGGTTAAAACCAATTAGCGTAAAGTATTTTTGAATTTGACAAATATCTTTAATTTACAAACTAAAGTTACAAAACCTAAAAAACAAATATAAAGACCAAGTAGTATGTCCATTCATTAAGTTTCTATGACCGAACATTATAGCTCAATTCAAAACACATTTGTATCACAATATAATTGAGTATAGTAGTTGACACAACATGATCTGAATATGAGTTTTATCACAGATTTAATAAACCCTTTGAAACTGATTTACGGCTCCACATAAAGCCTAATAAACACCTTTTAAGATTGTTGATAAATTAGATACATAAGATCATGTTGTTTAACACCTACTTGTATCAAATAAACATAATAAAAGTGATACTCGATATTACATAACTATCTACTACGAAACGAAAAATAACATTAAATTGAAAGAGAATGAACCTGCCATGTTAATGTCGAGATGAGACCAACCTTAAATATATAGTAACTTTATTGCCTAATTACAACAGTTTTTTATCACAATGTTGTTTACTTAATATGACATGATTGAAACACCTGTTAAGAGTCTAACACGAGAAGAACTTCCCTATCCTTAAAAGGTGTTTACGTGCTAGATTTGCTGCAAGCCTCGTACGTAATGGCCTCAGGATTGATGCAGACTTGTGTTACTCATCGTCAGCGAACAGTTGCAACACAATGCAAATGGCGGAGCATAATCCCGATGGCAAGAAGATGAAGCATAACCCAACATATATGTGTGTGTTACTTGTTTATTTTCTCTTTGTGAAACTTGGCTTAGTTATTTTCTTATATAGGGTCTATATAGACATACGAAAGAGATAGCCATGATCTCTAGTATGCCTAAAAGTAGGAATTATGGAGTGGTGGTTGCAGCAACTGAATATTGCCTTCCAGAACCAATCTACTATCCTATTTTCTTAGTTGACTGAGTCTAACATACACTCACACATATACTTGAGTTATTTTTGCTTTATGAGCTTGAACTATGAACTTCATAAGATGTACAATAAGTCATAACATATATTATTTATACATTATGCTTCAACTCTTCTAAAACGGATTTCACTCAACGTTTTGTTGACCTTTTTAGCATGTTTATCTCAGGTAATCAAAGCTAAGGACTTGAAGCTTGGGACGAGGAGGAAATTGTGCTTAAGAATGAATTTTGTTAAAACACTTGATTTCCATTCCTCAAAAACAATGTCTTTATATTTTCAGTTCTTTTCTTATATAGGGTCTATATAGACATACTAAAGAGATAGCCATGATCTCTAGTATGCCTGAAAGTAGGAATTATGGAGTGGTGGTTGCAACAACCGAATACTACCTTCCATAACCAATCCACTATCCTATTTTCTTGGTTGACTGAGTCTAACTTACACTCACACATATACTTGAGTTGTTTTTGCTTTATGAGCTTGAACCATAAGCTTCATAAGTTGTACAATAAGTCACACCATAGATTATTTGTACATTATGCTTCAACTCTTCCAAAACTTGCCAACTCACACTAAGTTCCAACAATCTATTGTTGATAAGTTAGATACGTAATATCATGTTGTTTAACACCTACTTGTGTCAAATAAACGTAATAAAAGTGATACTCAACGTCACACAACTATCTACTATGAAACGAAAAATAACATTAAATTGAAAGAGAATGAACCTGGCATGTTAATGTCGAGATGAGACCAACCTTAAATATATAGTAACTTTATTACCTAATTACAAAAAACATTTGATCACCATGTTGTTTACTTAATACGGCACGATTGAAACGCCCGTTAAGAGTCTAACACAGGAAGAAGTTCCATATCCTTAAAAGGTGTTTACGTGCTCGATTCGCTGCAAGCCTCGTACGTAATGACCCCAGGATTGATGCAGACTCGTGTTGCTTATCGTCAGCGAACAATTGCAACACAATGCAAATGGCAGAGCAGAATCCCGACGACAAGAAGATGAAGCATAACCCAACATATATGTGTGTGTTACTTGTTTATTTTCTCTCTATGAAACTTGGCTTAGTTCTTTTCTTATATATGGTCTATATAGACATACTAAAGAAATAGCCATGATCTCTAGTATGCCTAAAAGTAGGAATTATGGAGTGGTGGTTGCAACAACCAAATTTGCCTTCCAGTTGCAATCCACTATCCTATTTTCTTCGTTGACTGAGCCTAACATACACTCACACATATACTTGAGTTATTTTTGCTTTATGAGCTTGACCCATGAGCTTCATTAGTTGTACAATAAGTCACAACATAGATTATTTGTACATTATGCTTCAACTCTTCCAAAACTTGCCAAACTCACACTAAGTTCCAACAATCCCCCACCAGGTTAGAAAGTTTTCTGCTTCTTTAATGGGTTGTGTCACGAAGGTGTCATTACGATTAAACCCCATTTACTCAAAGTATGCAAAGTGAAATTGATTTAATGGTGTTCGAAGATTAAACCACAAGCTTAAGATAATGGTGTCCGAAGATTAAACCAAAAATCTTGTAATTTCACCGACATGCTTCTACACACTTCCCATCGTAACCATTACATTCTCATTGAGCGCGAATATGGCCATGCGCTTAAATCCTGATTCATAACCCTCTAAGAGAGAAACCACAACTCTCTATTCAAGGTGGCACCACCTTTAGGTTATATAGGAAAAGCTACTCTAACGTCTTCGTTGCTAAGACGCCTTAAAAGTCATAGACTTGTGGTGAATCCCACTTTGGATACAACAAGTAACACGTGTAACAATATTCCTAATTGTAAATCGAGTGTCCCAAACCTCATCACATTTTCTCGGTGACACTTACCAAAACCATTTGCCACAATGGTACAAACCAGTTAGCACAAAGTATTTAAAACTTAAAATTGACAGATATCTTTAATTTGCAAACTGAAGTTACAAAACTCAAAAAACAATTATAAAGCTCAAGTAGTATGTCCATTCATCAAGTTTCTATGACCGAACATTATATCTCAATTCAAAACACATTTGTATCACAATATAATTGAGTATAGTAGTTTACACAACATGATTTGAATATGAGTGTTATCACAAATTAAATAAACCCTTTGGAACTAATTTACGGCTCCTACATAATGCCTAATAAACACCTTTTAAGATTGTTGATAAATTAGATACGTAAGATCATGTTGTTTAACATCTACTTGTGTCAAATAAACGTAATAAACGTGATACTCGACATTACACAAGTATCTGCTATGAAACGACAAATAACATTAAATTGAAAGAGATTGAAACTGCCATGTTAATGTCAAGATGAAACCAACCTTAAATATATGGTAACTCTATTGCCTAATTACAGCAATTTTTGATCACCATGTTGTTTACTTAATATGGTACGATTAAAACACCCGTTAAGAGTCTAACACGGGAAGAAGTTCCCTATCCTTAAAAGGTGTTTATGTGCTCGATTTGCTATAAGCCTCGTATGTAATAAACCTATGATTGATGCAGACTCGTGTTGCTTATCGTCAGCGAACAATTGCTACACAATGCAAATGGCTGAGCAGAATCCCGACGGCAAGAAGATGATGCATAACCTAACATATATGTGTGTGTTACTTGTTAATTTTATAAGGTCTATATAGACATACTAAAGAAATAGCCATGATCTCTAGTATGCCTAAAAGTAGGAATTATGGAGTGGTGGTTGCAACAACCGAATATTGCCTTCCAGAACACATCCATTATCCTATTTTCTTGGTTGACTAAGTCTAACATACACTCACACATATACTTGAGTTGTTTTTGCTTTATGAGCTTGAACCATGAGCTTCATAAGTTGTACAATAAGTCACAACATAGATTATTTATACATTATGCTTCAACTCTTCCAAAAATTGCCAAACTCACACTAACTTCCAACAATCTATTGTTGATAAATTAGATATGTAAGATCATGTTGTTTAACACCTACTTGTGTTAAATAAATGTAATAAAAGTGATACTCGACATCACACAACTATCTACTATGAAACGAAAAATAACATTAAATTGAAAGAGAATGAACCTGCCATGTTAATGTCGAGATGAGACTAACCTTAAATATATAGTAACTCTATTGCCTAATTACAGCAATTTTTGATCCCCATGTTGTTTACGTAATACGGCACAATTGAAACACCCGTTAAGAGTCTAACACGGGAACAAGTTCCTTATCCATAAAAGGTGTTTATGTGCTTGATTTGCTGCAAGCCTCATACGTAATGACCCTAGGATTGATGTAGACTCATGTTTCTTATCGTCAGCGAACAATTGCAACACAATGCAAATGGCAAAGCAGAATCCTGACGGCAAGAAGATGAAGCATAACCCAACATATATGTGTGTGTTACTTGTTTATTTTCTCTCTGTGAAACTTGGCTCGGTTATTTTCTTATATATGGTCTATATAGACATACTAAAGAGATAGTCATGATCTCTAGTATGCCTAAAAGTAAGAATTATGGAGTGGTGTTTGCAACAACCAAATATTGCCTTCCAAAACCAGTCCACTATCCTATTTTCTTAATTAACTGAGTCTAACATACACTCACACATATACTTGAGTTGTTTTTGCTTAATGAGCTTGAACCATGAGCTTCATAAGTTGTACAGTAAGTCACAACATAGATTATTTGTACATTATGCTTCAACTCTTCCAAAACTTGCCAAACTCACACTAAGTTCCAACAATCTATTGTTGATAAATTAGATACGTAAGATCATGTTGTTTAACACCTACTAGTATCAAATATACGTAATAAAATTAATACTCGACATCAAACAACTATCTACTATGAAATGACAAATAACATTAAGTTGAAAAAGAATGAACCTGCCATGTTATTGTCAAGATGAGACCAACCTTATATATATAGTAACTTTATTGCCTAATTACAACAACTTTTGATCACCGTGTTGTTTACTTAATACATCACAATTGAAACACTCGTTAAGAGTCTAACACGGGAAGAAGTTCTCTATCCTTAAAAGGTATTTACATGCTCGATTCGCTCCAAGCCTCGTACGTAATGACCCCAGGATTGATGCAGACTCGTGTTGCTTATCGGCAGCGAACAATTGCAACACAATGTAAATGGCAGAGCAGAATCCCAATGGCAAGAAGATGAAGCATAACCCAACATATATGTGTGTGTTACTTGTTTATTTTCTCTCTATGAAACTTGGCTCAGTTCTTTTCTTATATAGGGTCTACATAGACATACTAAAGAGATAGCCATGATCTCTAGTATGCCTAAAAGTAGGAATTATGGAGTGTTGGTTGCAACAACCGAATATTGCCTTCCAGAACCAGTCCACTATCCTATTTTCTTGGTTGACTGAGTCTAACATACACTCACACATATACTTGAGTTGTTTTTTCCTTTTGAACCTGAACCATGAGCTTCATAAGTTGTACAATAAGTCACAACATAGATTATTTATACATTATGCTTCAACTCTTCCAAAACTTGCCAAACTCACACTAAGTTCCAACAATCCCCCACCAGGTTGGAAAGTTTTGTGCTTCTCTAATGGGTTGTGTCACGAAGGTGCCATTACGATTAAACCCTGTTTACTCGAAGTATGCAAAGCGAAATTGATTCAATGGTGTCTGAAGATTAAACCACTAACCTTAAGATAATGGTGTTCGAAGATTAAACCAAAAATCTTGTAATTTCACCGACATGCTTCTACACACTTCCCATCATAACCATTACATTATCACTGAGCGCGAATATGGCCTTGCGGTTAAATCCTGATTCATAACCCTCAAAGAGAGAAACTTCAACTCTTTATTCAAGGTGGCACCACCTTTAGGTTATATAGGCAAAGCTACTCTAATGTCTTTGTTGTTAAGACGCCTCAAAAGCTTTGTTTAAAGAATAAACTCACCTCATTCTGAGCAACGCCATGCTATCTTTGCTATACATGAGTCAATTCGTTGATAGCATCTTCTATCGATAGGTGAATTGGTTGTTACCCATTAAACTCGAGAGGTAGGAGCACTACATTCGAGTTGGGTTTACATCCCTAACCGATTCACATATAGTTTCAGAGTCGTGCCTCTAGCATCTCTCAATAAGTCTCTCATTAGAGGCTTAAAGGAGAAATTTCGATAAGTGACTATCATGCTTATCGATCTCATTAAAAACACTAACTAAGTCTCTCGTCACAATCTTAGTCCGGTCTTAGTCAAGTTTCTAGTTAACTTGACAAACATTTCACTAATGGCCTTTCTCAGTTTTATCAAGAAATTCACATACATGTATTAAGTCTATATTCCACTTAACCTCCTTTTATTGCCACGACTAGGCGAATAATACAACTTCCATCTAAAAAGTGTAATTACACATTTGTTTCATGCATATTCAAGAATCAGTGTATTGTGTATGAGTTTAACTATCCACCAACTTATGAACTTTCTTATGGTTTTCATGTGTATTTGTAAATCTCAATATATTCTATGATTGATTACACTATTAGAGGGACGAAAAGGGAAAGAATCATGATCATATTGATCAGTTATGATTACAATTCTATCCTAAATAAAGGGCATAGAGTGATAGTTTCAACTTGATGTTGTTTACCAGATCACCCATTCTTTATCAATCACATACACATGAAACACCATTTATAAACTCCTTCAATATGTTATGCGTAAGATTAAAACTTGTCACTTTATAACCCCCATCATAAATCTCAATATTAAAGGTATATCGTAAGAGTTCACATATAAATACCCACATTCGGTTTAATCACAAGAGTAACTAATTCGAGACTTTAAATTCACACTGATTTCATAAACAACAGAATATTGAGGTATTAAGTCTCTATTCCACTTAACCTCCTTTTATTGCCACGACTAGGCAAATAACACAACTTCCATCTTGAAGCGTAATTACACACTTTGCACATTCAAGAATCAACATATTGTGTATGAGTTTAATGATCCACCAACTTGTGAACTTTCTTATGGTTTTCATGTGTATTTGTAAATCTCAATATATTCTATGATTGATTACACTATCAGAGGGACAAAAAGGGAAAGAATAATGATCATAGTGATCAGTTATGATCACAATTCTATCCTAAATAAGGGGCATAATGTGATAGTTTCAACTTGATGTTGCTTACCAAATCACCCATTTTTTATCAATCACATACACATGAAACACCATTTATAAACTCCTTCAATAGGTTATGCGTAAGGTTAAAACTTGTCTCTTTAAAACCCCCATCATAAATCTCAATTTTAAAGTTATATAGTAAGAGTTCACATATAAATACCCACATTTGGTTCAATCACAAGAGTAACTAATCCGAGACTTCAAATTCACACTGTTCTAATGCCTAATGTCTCAAATTTAGGTTGCTTACAAATAAACTTTTTTCTGCTCAGAACAAAGGTATTTTCAAACTAATAAGCAACACACATTAAAGCTAATGCTTAAAGATGTAGCACTCATCAGCCACCCCCACCATTTGGCATACTTTAGTTGTATCATTGCTCGAATAGATTTCAGGGAAAACCATCTTGTTTCGTTGATATGATCAGGCTCAACTGATAGCTCGAGTTGTTTTCAATTAGTCAATATAGGTTTTGGTCCTAAATAAACTTTTGACTTAAAATGCTCTGATTTATCTCATTCCATCTTGAATGTGCATTCCATGCATTATGAGTATATCAATCTACCATACACATTCTGGTTTAAGTCATCATTTTCACGAAAATAGTTACTTTTGTATTCATTAAAATCTTGTTTCATTTATCAAATTTTATAATTTTGTAGTGCTACAAACACCATCATATGTTAGAAAGCCAAATGAAATTTAAAGAAACAAGTTAGTAGTCAAATGATTACACCATAACATGAAACACAATAATTATTTTTTCGTTTTGGTTAATACAGAGCTAGAGACCACAACTATTGAAACAATATAATAGTGACATCTATAAGGAGATTATAAATCCCATGTCTACAATATCATGTCATCACATATTTTAATGTTAATTATGGGTTTTCGCTAAATAGTACAATGTCTCATTTCTACGCAAACATAGCATATATCCGGAATATCACCATTGTATCACAAGAATGAGACACAACTAGCCTCTTTGTAGTATAAGAAGTTTCTTTATAAACTTCATCTCATACACACATTTCTTAAAGTATTAGGTTAAAGACAAAACATTTAATGGTACACTTAAATAAATCACACCACAAATTTATTTAAGTAGGTAACAAAAATATATAGACGACTCCTTCACAAGTTGTAGACTTGTAGTCAATCCTACTTTGGATATAACAAGTAACACGAGTAACAATATTCCTAATCGTAAATCAAGTGTCCCAGATCTCATCACATTTTCTCGGTGACACTTTCCAAAACCATTTGTCATAACGGTTCAAACCAATTAGCACAAAGTATTTAAAACTTGAAATTGACAGATATCTTTAATTTGAAAACTAAAGTTACAAAACCCAAAAAACAAATATAAAGCTCATGTAGTATGTCCATTTATCAAGTTTCACGTGCTCGAAGCTGATGATAACCTGATCGCAAGTCTATCTTCGAATAAACACTGGATCCTTGTAGTTGATCAAACAAATCATCAATCCTTAGGAGAGGATAACGATTCTTCACCGTCAATTTATTCAATTCCCAGTAGTCGATGCACATCCAGAATGATCCGTCCTTTTTTTTGACAAACAAGACCGAAGCTCCCCAAGGTGAGGAACTAAATATCATGGCTAACAATCTCCGCCCTTGTCGTATAGTTCTTGCAGTTGTTCCGACAACTCTTTCATTTCGGAAGGAGCTAATTGATAGGGTGCTCGTGCTATAGGTGTAGCACCAGGCATCAAATCGATTTGGAATTCCACTTGTCGAGTCGGTGGATGACCCGGCAATTCTTTAGGAAATACTTCAGGAAAATCTCAAACGGTTGGTACATCCTCAAGTCGCTTCTCCCTCGACTAGTCTTTAGTTTCCTTCGTAGTAACATGTACCAAAAAGACATTATGTCCTTTCAACAAATATTTATGAGTTTTGGTGCACAAAATGATGTTCAAACGAGTCCCGTTTCCCTGATTACTTCCATCACCATGAACAATTAAGGTTTCATTTCCCCATGGAATATGAACGATCTTATCGGCATAATCAATGACAGCGTGGTACTTTGACAACAAATCCATACCGATTATGACGTTGAAGCTACCAAGTTCTATGGGCATTAAGTTGATGTTGAATGGATGGTCTAAGAAGTTTAATGTACAACCCCGGATGATAGTGTTTATCCTAATTATTTTCCCGTCGGCTAGTTCAACATCATAATAATGGTCTAATGTAGTTGGTGTGATATCAATTAGGGAACTAAATGTAGTAGATATAAAACTTCTATCGGCACCAGTATCAAATAAGATAGAAGCATAGCGGTCATTTAGAAGGAACGTACCCGTAACAACGTTGGAGTCTGATATTTGCTTAATTGTATACTAAATTACCCGGGATTTTGCCTAATAAAAGCCATTTAAATGCCAAAAGAATAGAAAATG
>BQNB010205910.1:0-10585 GCA_026074375.1 Tanacetum coccineum | reverse complement strand
TCGTATGTTCTTGGAAATCAACTATGCGGAGGATAATTTTGCTCAAGTAGTCATACCCGTATCTTGAGTAGGCTTTAATTCTGATGACACTGAGAATCCGCATGTGTGTTCTAACTTCTTTTCGACATGACAAAGAATCATTCCCGTCAATATAGAACTTCTGTCGATTAAACCACCAGTGGGAGATGCCATATTTGGCACTTATATCATAGGTGCACACATCTTCAATCCACATCTGCTCTGACACCTATAGTTTAAGACCAAAGTCAGGATAACGAGCAGCCTTCATCTTGGAAATTGATAGTGCAGGACTGCTTCCCTTGCTGCCATATCTCAAATACTACAAGTCTTTATTAAATAAGAAATGTGTTTGAATAGTTTCATGACCTGGAAGATCACCGAGGGGTAGTGGTCTTTTGACATCGAATCTGACTTGGTCTACTTCCGGATTTGTCCTATCAACCTGATCTGTGAGCATCTTGTGACACTCCTCTATTTGGAACTGAAGGTGAATGACACCCGAGTAGAAAGCTTTAACAACTTCATAAGCCTGCCCTTCGAAATCTGCTTGTGTAAGCTTGATCTTGTTCATTTATCGACAATACCAGTTCATGAAAGTCGTCATGACTCTAGTCTTTGCAAGCAATGAGTTCTCAGCATGGGTTTCATAAGTTGAAACCAACGCAGAAGCCTAGTTGTTCTCTATAGCTGACACATTAGAAGAAGGAATGATCCAAGATAGTTTAGGAGTCTCTGGTCTTTCCTCTTCAGGTAGTGGTTTCCACCAATCTTTTCTCGAGTCAGCTTTTGGTAGGTGATCATTCTCGGAATCTTCATCATCAGACAAATATACCTGCTCGTCGGGAATGGAATCATCTTGCATCAGAGAGTCAGTAGGAGATAGCTCTTGAGCCCCATAGATGCCAGCTAACTCATATCTAGTGTCAGATGTAGTCCAAGCCATAGATTGTGATGCTGAGGCTGCCATCTTGGAAGAACTTAGAGCTTTAGTGCGTTTTTGCTGAGCAGATCCAGATGTACCAGTGGATGGATGAGGGGTAGGTGGCGGTAACTGAGAAGACCCTGATGCTCCTGAAGTACCTGGAGCACCAGATGCGCCTGCTGGAAGAGGTGGAGGAGGTGGCTGTTAAGGTGGAGACCTAGAAGGAGTTCTTGGTATGTTACGTTTATGTCTTCTCTTTTTATGAGCCTCCTCCTGATCAGCTAGACGTTGATTTGAATAATCTAACTCCAATGACTTCTGCAGAGCCTCATACAAGTCATTGTAAACGTCATGAGCCTTGTAAGAGTTGTCTTCAAACATCCGTTGTTGAAGAATTTCCTTCATATTAACAGTGGGCAGATCCCTGAAGCGAGCTCGAAGTGGAGCTTGCATTGCCTAGTCTACTGCATCAGTGACTATCTCATCCACTGCTTGGCTCACCTTGTGGGGGATATTGAGATTCTCCAAGTTGTATAGCCGGGTCCCTTGTTTGTCCAACCTTTCCTCCATGGCTAAGTTGTTTTGTATCAGATTCGCCATTTGTTGTTCGAGTTCACCTATGCACTTCACTAAAATTAGATCCGCAGTGCTTTGTTATGGTTGAGGTGGTGGTGGTAGAAGAGTGGTTGTTGTTGTCATGATTGTTGAGATTGTTTTTGTTGATGTTGGGAGAGGAGAGTCAGATTGTGACTTTGTAAGATCAATAACCGGAGGGGTCATTGAAGGAACCAAGGAGGTGTCTTGATGAATGGGGACCGAAACCATTGACTGAACCTCTGCTTCAGCATTGATTTTCCCTGGCTCTTCTTCCTGTGGCTTCTCTACGAAGAACTGATCAGTGAAGCTGAGATCTTTTTCGAGGTTTTGAAGAGAAGACAGGGTTCCAGAGGAGCTTGCAGGTTCTTCAAGAATCACCTGATCTTCAGTTGGCAGCTTGAGGTTCTCCTGAACATTTGGGTAAGCAGTTGTGGTAAACTCCTCATCCATTTACTTAGATTTTTGTTGAGTTGAAGCATCAGTGGCCTCCAAGTCCATGTGTTCAAGGTTTGGTCCAGCAGGAACCACATGACTTGATTGAGGTTGAGATTCCGCAGTATCACTAGGGTTTGATCCAGTCCGACCTTCATCTTGATCACCAGGGTTTGGTCCAGCCTGGCCTTCATCTTGATTACCAAGGTTTGGTCTAGCCTAGCCTTCATCTTGATCTCCAGTATTGATCTTAGGTACTTCGTTATCAGATTTTATTTCAATGTCGGTCAGAGCTAGTTTTGCATCCAAGGAAGGAGATTCAGCATGTCTAGAGGCCTTAGTGGGCATAGCAGTGCGCCTCTTAGGGTGAGAAGATCGTGAGCAGCTTGTTCATCAACGACATTCTCTTTTCCCTTTCCTTGTACATCTGGAAGCGGTTGAATTCTCCTAGAGTCAGGTTCCCTAAGTACGACCGGATGAGCTAGTCTCTGAGTTCGTTCCCCTTATTCCTTGAGGCTTAGTTCTAGAGCCCGTTGAAGGTTTTGTTGAATCTAAAGATCGTTTAAGCTCAGGTTGTTTAGACCTTTATCTAGGATAATATCAATGTTCATAAGTTATAAAAACAAAGCGGAATAAGAACAAAGATATTCAACAAGGTTTACCATTTATACGTTTCCATTAAGCCCCAATTCTAGATGATCAACTCTAGAACGGTTACAATCTAACAGGGATCAAAGATCCTTAGGGCTACACCAACTCTACTAGACGTCTACATCTTTTACACTTTGTGTACACACACTTTTCTGGATATCTTAAACCTACACACCTAATACCCTTTATATAGAGGGATATTAAGGCTTACAAAGGAAGCTAATCAATAGATAAGGAAACTATTTAAATCACATTAATATGTTTCCTAATCATTATCTTTAACATCTTTGACCAAATCTTCATAATTCTCCACCAGCTTGAAGAATTCTTTAATGACGATTCTGATCCTTTTGTTTCATTCTTTTATTTATTTTGTCTCATCAAATTTAGAATCCCAACAATCTTCCCCTATTTGATGATGACAAAACAAACAAAGTCGTGTACGAACTTCATCATAAAGCCAAAGCTTCCCCTGAAGTTGAGATGTAATCATCTCCCTGAATGAAACAAAACTTCCAAGCTTCCCCTTAATCAGATATCCTTTGTATCATGCCACCATATATGATAAGCTGCAAATCATATCTCTATAATCTTCTTCCCCTTTTTGTAATCATCCAATAGGGGTCTTTAGTAGATAAGCAACTTGTAAACACTTCCCCTCAAATGGTGCATGTAGATGGTTAAACATTTAGTCATCAAGCTTCCCTTGAAACCCATATGTTTACCATCTCTTAAATCTTGAACTCTATAGGCATTATGTAGTGATCACTGATGAAGAAAATAGAGTACAACGAATTTGATGCTGAAGTAGAATAACCCAAACTTGTGTCTTATATCTTGCACTAAAATATGATAAAGAAACTCACACTTCTTCTCCGAGAGTAGACCTCGATCTCTTGATAAAATCCTCATCTTCTATGAGACACTGAGCACAACAACGTAACTCCTTTAAGTGATAGTAAATACCTGTGAGTACTACAACGTACCTCCTTACATCAGGTAAAACTAGATCAATCAAGTCTTTTATCAATAAAATCATGAAAGCACGAACAAGTTATCTCCAAGGCTAAAAGATATGATAAGATCACACATCCAAGAAATTCCACTTCATCGTCAAATAAGTGATAAACAATCTTCTTCGTAATCACATCTTCAATAAATCTCCAAAAATACGAGCCATAAATCAATAAGAATAAACTATTTGAAAAATAGTTCTATTCGAGATCCAAATCCATCCAAAAACCAAGTACTTCAAGAAACTGTCAGTTTTGTCCGACATCCTTTGTTGTATGTTATCTGATATCGGAAACGACTAGCAGTATTAACTACTTCTCGGACACCATTAGCAGTACAAACTCTCGTTTCTCGGACAACAAAGGCAGTACAAACATAAACTTGAATAGTACTAACCTTTTCTTGTTGAACAGTACAAACTTTCAAAGTCCAACAGTGAACAGTACCATTAATCAGCAATCACGAACAGTATTAATACTCATATATACTTGGTAGCAGTACTAACATTCAAGAACATTACTTATATAAACTGCCATATATACGAACAGTAGAAACCTTCTTTTAGGCAATGAGCAAGAAAACCTACTTTTTCTGTTCTTTATGTTGATCACGCAATCAATACTTTGTACTGTTTTATATTCCTTGAAGCCCAATAAGCATGCATGTTTTGCTGCTGCAGGATGTGCAAGAAAACATCAGATCATCAAAGGGTAGCGACAAACAATAACGAGCAGCCTTAAAGCTTCTTGTAACACTAATGACGAGATCAGATATATGTAGACAAATAACGAACCGGATCCATCATCAATCACCTACGTCAAGAAACCCTTAATAGTAACAATGATTTACAGTTGTATTACATACCAATTAAGGTAGAGAGGATAATTATAAATATTACAATATCAATTTAACTCCAAAACCTCATAAAACTTTAACCACAAATCGATTTCTTAAAAATTAGGGTTTTAGGGTTTCTTCAAAAACCTTGTAGATCCTAGATCGAGAGCCACGAGGCTCTGATACCACATGTTGATCCCACGCCTTGATCGATTCTTTACCTTGTAAAGAGTATGTTACCTTGGATGAATCCAAAATAACAATGGTGGAAACTTTGTGTGTATATCAAAGAGTATGCAGAATCTACTCTTTAATACTCTAGAAGTATATATCAATGAAACAGTAGATATGAATGAACAAAAATGCTTCAATATTTTTAATGATAAATAATACGAGTACTCTGTGTAGTACTAGGGTTTACAACCTTGAAGCTATTACAATGAGATGTTGTGTAGGTATCTGTATGATAATGAGATGAATGAGATTTATGAGATGTGATTACGAAGAATCACAACAGGTTTGCTTCTTCCTCATTATAAGCAGGTTCCTCAACCCAAACACCTTCATCACTAGGTTCATCAACCAACTTGAGAGGGCTCTTTGGTATGCGCTTCTTTGTCACCTTACCCGCTTTAGATCGTTTGGCAGAAGATGGTGCATCAGATGTCTCCTTGACCAGTTTACTTTTTTTACCTTGGTCTTTCTGGGAGGGTTCACTTGGTGTCAGTGTTGGTTTGGATGGTTGAGATGAAGTGGGCTTGGGTGTCTTGTCATCTTCCTTATCGTGTTCTTTATCCAGATAACGTTGATACTCAGCGACATGCTCCAGATATCCATTATAGTATAATGCTCTTTTAATTGTATCAGTAAGAAGAGTATCAGGTATCGATATACAGAATATTTCCCTGCCATCCTTTCCAACGTACCTGAGAGTGTTCAGAACGTTTTCCTCATGTGAGTAGTGAAGAGCTAAACTAGTTCTAGGATGTATGTCGTGTTTGGTTTTCAGGTGATGGATGATTAGTTTGGTGAACCTGACGTTTAGAATAAGAATATGAGATGTCTTCTTCTTTCTACGAGAGGCTGTAGTAAGATTCTTCCTATCAGTGAGGAAGGTTTGTATGGATTGAACAAACTCTTCCCAAATCCTTTCAGCATAGTCGATGTTGGAGCGATGAATGATACCCCAAAGAATCTGAAGCACAAGATGTCTTGGCCTGTCATATCCAGCAGTTTTGCTTGTAAGGCATATATTGGTCATGGACAGGATGGCTCTCCATGGTTGATAGAGAGCATTAACAGATATTGCAGACACGTTCCTGAGTGTACTGGGGTATTCCAAAGTGTTGACATATTCGAGAACCATATCACTCAAAGGTGGAGCCACAAAAGGATTGTCATCGTTGGTTAGAGTGATATCGAGTGCATCTTTGAGAATATGTTTGTGGAGATTGAACCATTGCTCATCCAACAAACAGCTGTACAACCCAGTAGATGAATTAAAGTACATGGTGTCCCAAAACTGCTGAATGTAGATAGCCAGAATCGTAGAGGATGCTGTGAAAGCCCTGAAGAAATTGGTATTTTTTAGTATGGCCACAGCAATCAGGAAGATAAGATTCCTCTGAGACTTTTGTACATCAAGTACGTAGTTACTCTTGCTGATGGGCACCCATTTGCTCGACGGAAAAATTCGATCATCCGTTCTGGTTGGTGGTGCGATAGCATGAGCTTGTTCAGCAGGAGCATCATTCGCAGGAATGTTCATGTCAGCCATAATATCTGCACAAGTAGATCCAACAGCAGGACATACATACAGATATATGATGTTAGTTGGGAGCAATTGCTCAAAGGGAAATCAACCTTGGAATGAGTTGACCCAAAGATATTTGACAAATTGCTAAACCAAACTAATGATAACTCGCTAAGTGATCCTATTAATGATCCTCAACTCGCTACAGACAACACGCTAGACCACTTAACTCGCTACCAAATTGGTTTCAATTTGAAATGGAGAGTTAAATATTATAGTAAATAAAAATCTTCTTTAACTCTCTAAGGGGTAGCGAGTTGCCTGCACACAATTAAATAATAGAGGAAATTCAACTCGCTAATGACAACTCGCTATTGACAACTCGCTATGAATATTCTTATTAAAATACTTAACTCGCTATTAAATTTGGAAAATTTGAAATGGCGAGTTGAATATTTTAATAAAAATAAAATCTTCATCAACTCGCTACTGGTTTGCGAGTTTCCTGTTCATGATAATATAATATTATTAACTCGCTAACATTCATTACAACTCGCTAATAGGCAACAACAGAAACTCACTACCAAGAAAAAAATCCTAACTCGCTACATAGCACAAAACAATTCGCTAAGGCCTAACATCATACAAACCAGCAAAGGGGAACAAGAAGGCACATGAACAACGCTTAGACTACCCCATTAAACATTAAGAAACATTCAGTAATAACAAACATAAACAATCAAAGATTTTGACAATAAAGGTTCAAACTAGATTACGAAAAATCATCAAGACATCAAAAATATGAAAGGGGAAACAAATCAAACACAAACAAGGCATTGTACAAACGTTATAGCAAATGCCCAGCCAATTAAATCATCATCCAAACATAATAAAATTTAGAGTGAATAAATGGAAGTCAAAATCATTGATTTAGAGCGATTAAATGTGATTACGGCAACCGTGTTTTAGATTAATGATGTTTACACTATATAGAACATAAACCAAAAGGTACCTTGGCACAAGAATCCCCCACAAAAATCACGAATCAAACAAGTTTCAATGTAGCGAGTTGCGAGAGAGGATTTAGAGAGAAAAGTTTGACTGAATTTTGCAAGGTTTGACCAACAGTAACTCGCTAGCTCATTTTATACCTTTTAAGATTCACATATTGGCAGTTTTTGTCCCTACACTTTCAAAGTTCATAACTTTGAGGTATAATGTATGAATAAGGTTAGGACAAGTTTCAGAATAGGCACAAATGGTCCTTATAGTTATACAAGCCTAGGAAAACATTAGCAAATAATCACATAAGTCCCTAAACACACAAGTTATTGACAAATTTGGCCCTTTTGAGTTAAAATAAATTTAACCCCTCTTAAAAATGTAACCTCGTTAAATATAAAAACCTTTTATCAATTAATTATTTTTAATGAAATAAAAATGCCCAGTTATATACGTCATAAATTTGAAAACACTCTCCCCCTCAATCAATGACCCATTTTCTATTTAAAGAGCTGTAGTCGTTGATTAAGTGTCAAATTTTGATAAAATTCAAGTCCAATTGATTTTCAAACAACATTTTCCACCGTGGGTAACACAAAGAATTTTCTGAAGAATCATAGACGAAAAATCATTTGGTTAAAGAAAGAAGACTTATTTTCTATATCAAGAAATAATGCACTGAAACGTACATTAAGCCACGGGAAAACTTAATCACCCGTTGTCAGGAACAACCGTCTTTTTGGCGACATGATTTCCTCAATTTGAAAAGTGGGTTGCAGTCTGAAATAACTGCAAGCCATAAAGACATGTTTTGAAAAGTTTGAACTTCCGTTCGAGCTTCATTTAAAGACCCGTGTCATTATTGAATGACATTTCTAGGTCCGTAAATGTTATCGATAAACATAAGACATGTCTTGAAAAACTATTTTTTGTATTTTGTATTTTCTGATTTTTTATGGTTTTGTAGGTTTTATATTTTTGTATTTTCTTTTTGGTTTTTTAATATATACATATTTACATAGGATATAAGAAGTCCATCATTTACTCATCTTCTTCTTCCTAAATACGTTTAAGAGTTTCCGGAGACATACTCTTCATACTAAGTCGCGGAAGTAGAAATTCGAACCGCTCTCTTGGTAATGCTTTGGTGAATATGTCCGCGAGCTGATAATCTGTCGTCACAAAGTACAATTCAACCACGCCCTTCTCAACTTGCTCTCGAATAAAATGGTATCGTATGTCAATGTGCTTGGACCAGGAGTGCTGGACATTATTGCAGGAGAGAGCAATGGCACTGCAATTATCACAATATATGGGAATTTTATTGAATGCAAAGCCGTAGTCTGAAAGCTGTGACCTCATCTAAAGTATCTGAGCACAACATCCAGACATGGCAATGTATTCAGCCTCTGTGGTTGAAATCGCAGTGCTCTTCTGTTTCTTTGATGACCAGCTGACTAATTTATCCCTAAGGAACTAAGCACTTCCTGACGTACTTCTTCGTGTGTCTTGACAACCTGCATGATCCGCATCTGCATAGGCTGTTAGTGCCTTAACGGTGTCTTTCGGATACCAAAGTCCCCAATTAATGGTTCCTCTGAGATACCGAAAGACCCGTTTAAGTGCTTCAATGTGCTTTTTGGTAGGCGATGCCTGATACCTAGCACACATGCATACAGCGAATACAAGGTCGGGTCTGCTGGCAGTGAGGTACATTAAGGAGCCAACCATACTACAAAATCAAGTCTGGTCAACTAGAGTCCCTAAGGGGCCCTCATCTAGTTTAAGTCGATCCACCATGAGTGTATCAACAGGATCACACGAATCCATCCCAAATTACATTAATATTTCTAGAGCAAATTTTGATTGATTAATAAAAATGCCTTTGGGATTTTGAGAAACTTGTAAACCTAGGAAACAAGACATTTGTCCCATCATTGACATTTGAAATTTAGATTATCTAGATTATCTCAAGCATCTTAAGAAAATTTAGATTGGTATCAGAGCATTTGAAAAAAGATGCTCTGATACCAATTGTAAGATATTGGAAATCATAACACAATCAGATGACAAGTGGATTAGCCAAGTCTAGAGAAAGAAAGTGAGAGAACTTTCTAGTGAGAGAAAATAAAGTTGTATTATGTAAATGACTAACCCACCTCTTCCATGGCGTGGAAGAGGCTTATATATTGACAACAAAACCGGTCTTAAGGCCTTGGTAGTGGGCTTACATGTTGGGTTTAATACCCGACCCATTACCGAATGTTATACATTAATGACTTAACTACGAGCAACAATAAATGGTAAAATACACGGGGTGACCGAGTCTTTTTCTAATATCTAACACTTAATGAGATGACTAGGAGACTTGCTCAATTTACTCTAGATGATGGTTTGTGGAAGCCAAAATTTAAGGTCTGTTTGTCTTTTTTGTGTTTTTTAAAGGTTTAAATGGATGTTTATTATTTTTCGAGCTTATTTAATTCGGCGTGATTTGCATACGTGTGTCTTTCTCTTGCAACTTGAGAAACATGCTTAAATCCAAAAGCCCTAATGACGCTGTACAAGATCGACTATTTATCTATCTAGAGACGCAATATCTGATGGGAATTGAGTATGTGGTGTCGAGCAGCGCCAACTCTCACGGTAATAATGTTCTATTTTATTGTATATAGTCTCCACGCTTATTGTTATAACTGGAATTTATAATTTTTTTTTCTCAAATGCAGTGAATGTAAGTGTGGAACATGTTGTTCATGTACAAGGATGTTCCAACGGTATTTTTTTGCAGCTTGATACAAACCTTGATCATATGAAATTGGTCAACATTGAAAATCAAAGTGAGTGTGATGACATAAAATATCGTTACTTTTATAGCATCATTTTGTCACACCCCGTAAATTTCAGGTCATTATTTTAAAATACCCCGTTCATTATTTTGACTTTTATACGTTACGTTTAAATTTGACTTTAAAATCAGGAAGTTATCCCGCGTAAAACTAAAAAACGTCATCGGAAACGTTCTGACCTCGGACTAAGTTTAGTTCACCTATTATATGCATGATTTTATCATTCTAAAGTGTTACGTATTTTACGTACACTCCCGTTTGCGATTTTCCATTTATTGCGTACATTTTACATTTTTCGCGTTTTTGATCAAACAGATCCCAAAAACCCGTAATCTTTTCACGTAGACTCTAGATATCGTATATCTTGGGTTTAGAAGCCCAAAATTTCATGGTCACCCCTCCCCCTACTCAATTCACACACATACATACACTCTTAAATTAATTCTTGTGGAATCTTTCTACTTTAATTTGAATTTTAACCTCTCATGCAAAGATGGTTATGTTTGT
>BQNB010205908.1:0-10585 GCA_026074375.1 Tanacetum coccineum | reverse complement strand
TCACCAAACTGAAACGGGCCTAAAAATACAGATGGGCCGTGAGCTGGAACAAAAACAAGTCTAACGCAAATTCCAAAAAACTAAAAAATGTCAATAAATCATAGTAAACGAGTGTTTTGGGCCTCAGAAAATCATAGTAAACGAGTGTTTTGGGTCTCATTTTTCTCTTCGATTTGAGAGGTCACGGGCCTGAAACGGACTTACGGATCAAAAGTTATGGCTGTTTTACTGAAACCCTTTTCTTCACACAAAAAATTCTTAGTAAACCGCTGCCAATTAGTAACTCGCTGTTTGGTAACTCGCCGGTTAGCAACTCGCCGTTAGCAACTCGCCATTTTTAGCAACTCGCCGTTTTTAGCAACCCGCCGTTTTTGGCAACTCGCTGTTTTTGGCAACTCGCTGTTTTTAGCAACCCGCCGTTTATAGCAACCCGCTGTTTTTGGCAACTCGCTGTTTTTGGCAACTCGCTGTTATTAGCAACTCGCTGTTTTGGTCAACAAACCGCCGTTGACTATTTCCTTAAATCGTGGATCTTGTCCCTTTTTCTGTCAAACCGCCACGAAGAATGCAAGGGACGAATTTTGAAAATATTCACCCAATGAACTTTCTAGCCACGAATTGAGTTAGAAACATGTAATACTTTGTGAGTACATCAAGTTTAAGCACACCTTAACTCGTATTACCTTGTAAATCGTCCAATATTGAGCAATTCTCCACGAAGAACACTAAGCTTTAAAAGCTTATATTTCGAGCTAGGAGCTTGTTTAACACACGAAATTTGAAGCACTCTTACCTTTTGATGTGTAGAACAAGTGAAGAACAAGATTAACCAACAAATAAGCCCCAAAAAAATTTTGAGCCGTGGGGTTTTTTGTCACAATATAAGCCACGAATTTGAGCTTGTTTTACCACACGAATCCACACGTAGCTCTGATGCCAATTGTAGGATCCCGTAACACTTCACTTCATATATTTAAACACGAATCGAAACTAGAAAGGAGAAAGATTAAGTTGTTCTAGAGAGAGAAAGAAGAGAGAGAAAGTGAAAAGATATTTTTGGATATTTTGAACAACTAGCTTTTTCTAAATAAGAAAAAGCTTATATACCCCGTCACGCAAAAGGTACGCGCGGGATATTTAACTAGGACCCGGGCTCGGGTTTTGCTTGGGATTAAACCCGAAACATATACAATATTAGATTATCTATCGAGCCCGATTCCCGATATTATCCTATTACAACATTAACTAATTAAAGACCGAAGCTCCATCGTAGAGTGACCGAGCTTCCTTGTTTGACTCAATAAATTGAGGCTAACAAATTGTTACTTAATCGTTTATATTTGAGAATTACGGTAATTACAAAATACTTGGTGAATATTAGCAAAACGCGCGCATTCTAGAGCTTAAACGAAGATATTTTGAAGATTAATGATTCTGACTACCAATATGCCGTATCCATCAAGGAAGATACGGCGTATCCGTGCCTGCACTCACCAAAGACCACGAAGGAAACAAGCTCAATACGCTGTATCTAGAGAAGACCAATACGTTGTATTGAAGATATAGTATGTGAAGATTCTAGAAGATATCAAGCGTGGTCCCTACTCCAAGAAACCCCTAATACGTCGTATCCAATCCCTTGGATACGTCGTATCGAACCGACTTCTAGACAGAATAAATAGAAAACTTAAAAATGAGTTTTAATTATGCTAAATCATATTCTCGATACCTAAACCATAAAAGTCGATTTTCATAGGAGAAAAAGAGCAGAAGGGGTTGAGCAACGCTATTAATTCCATAGGAGACAACGTGTACTTCCATATACTTTAGTAATCATTCAGTTTTTGGTATCATTCGTTAACGCGGTTAATTTACCTTGGCTAAATAATTACTTTTGTACTTATTATGACGTTTAAAGGCTAATACCTTCGGGTATTAGCCATTATAATGAAGATCTGGATGTTTGATATTGTTTATCTTGATTTCTTGATTTATCGTTGAATGCTTGTTTATGTTTATCAATTTACACTTGTTTACGTGCTATTGTATGCGACCTATCATTCAACTGGATCTAGTGATATAGACCACGTAATCTAGAGTCTGGGATAGCTCTCCATATAATGATTTATACATCTAGAATCATAGGATCAAAAATATTGTCCTTCTAAATTCGTGCTAAGGATACGCTTCTGGCTTAACTAGTTAATCGAATATTGCCTTTGGTTTAGTAAACAAGTTAACTAGTAGGTAAACCTAGATAATTCAACAAATAACATTCTGATTCATTAGATAGTTAGACAAGTGGACTACTAGTGTATAAATTATCGTTAAGCAGTAAGTGGGTAAAGTCTCTATGAGATAGGGTTTACAAGATCACCATTGCTTTAATCCCTAAGATAGATTATAATCAGCAAATAAGGATGCTTTATACGGATGCTTTAATTATGACAGAATTAATGTGTCTAGGTCTTAGGATGATGTAACGCCTAAGTCTTAAGAATGATATGCCACCTCGAGAGAAGAAATCATTGCACTTAATAAACAAACCAACGTTCTAATCAGATTAATAATAGTTAATACAATTTTCTTATATTTGGCTCGGCCCCTCTTTTATCTTCTGTTAATTTGCTTGCGTGGGTTAAAGTGCCTTGAATTGATTATAGTTACCAACCAAACCGTGCCAGTCTCTCATGCGGAAAACCCCCTTTTTTACCCGTTAGAATTAGGATTAGGACTGACATAGGTTTAGAATAGAATAGGATTAACATAGATTAGATAACCAAGATATTAATAAATTGATAGATTTAACATCGCTTCAAGTGTTCGACACCTTACTTACCATGAAACTACTACCGATCGGGTACACTGCCTGTTAAAGTGTTATTTTTGGTTTAGTCGGCAAAATATAAATTTAAAAGTTGAATAATAAAAATATACACCACACAATGACACATCAGAAGAGCAACAAGATTTTTTGGCTGACAGGATAGAAGAAATGGATTCAGACTATGAGGATCTTCAGCTACACACAACTTTAAACTTCAAGGCAGATCATGTAGATGCATTTGATTCAAACTGTGATGACGATGCTGCCGCTAGTGCAATCTTCATGGAAAGTATTTCTCCTGCAGGATCAATCAATGGAGACATAGTTTGTCCAACCTATGCTTCAGACATACTCTCTAAGGTACCATATTATGACACTTATCTTGAGACTGATGTGCTTAATTCTATTGTTCAAGAGAAGGAATATACTGAACACTTAGTTTCTAATAATGATTCATATAATGAACTTATAAGTGACAGCAATGTTATCTCTTATGCTGATTATATGGTCACTATTAAGAATGATGCTGCTCAATATGTTCCTCAACCTGAACAAGATAATTCTATGATATTGTCTATAACTGAACAAATTAAAAGTCAAGTAGAACGATGCAACACGGTAAACTAGGAGACTAAAAGTATGAATGAATCATTGTCCAGTGAGCTTGAATGATACAAAGAAAACGTCAAAATTTTAGAAAAAGACAAAATTCTAAAAAGTTATTCACAGAAAAGGAAGAGCATTTAGATTCTCAAATGCGAAGAATAATTTATGAACGTAATTAAAAAATGGAAGCTTTTGAAAAACAAGAAATTACTCAAAGACAACAATTTGAGATTCTATCTAACATGCATTCCTCTTTGAAAAATGATTTTGAAATATTCAAAAAGCAGTCATTTGTAAAACAAGATAAGTACATCGATGAAATTTTGGTTTTGGAAAAGGAGAAGATAAAACTTCAAAATATTTTTTATAAAAAAGGTCAAATTGTTCAAACAATGCATATGTTAACCAAGCCTCAAGCTTTCTATGATGATGCTCACAAAACTGCTCTTGGTTATCAAAATCCTTTGTATCTTCGTAAAGCTTAACAGAAATAACCTGTGTTGTATAATGACAATGTGTAAGTTGAAAGACATGATCCTATTTATGTGCGTGATTCTGAAGATACACTAATACTTGCTAAAGAGCGTCGGTTAAAAATAAAAGAGAAACAAACATAACATAATGCTAAACCAATTGATTATGCAAAACTGAATAAACTCTATGAGCATTTTGTTCCACAGCAGCAGTCGTCTATAGAGCAAGTCTATTGGTCACTTGTTTCAAAACCAATTCCACCAGTGTCAGTTGAAAAAACACTACCTTCAAAAGTTTTTCCTAAAAATCTTCCGACAACAAGTAGGGTAAAAGAATCACTTCAACATGTCAACAATCATCTTGTTAAATTTGATAAATGCATCAAAGAAATGACTATTTTCAATGTTGTTAATTGGGGATAGTGGAGAGTGTGTCACATTAAAGGTGCATACGAGAAAGATGTAATCCTATTTGTTATAAACCTTACAGAATCTTTCCAGCTTTTTGAAAAGGGTCTTTACAAAGAGGTCAATGAAATGAAAACAATTTTCAAACAAATGGAAAACTATGTCAGCCAATGTTTTGTGGAAAAGAAATATCTTGAGATTGAGAAGAAAAATACTTTTAATCAACAATGATCGACTCTTGGAAGAAAATATCTTGTGTGATGTAATGTGTACATTTTTGTGTTCTTTACATGGAGTTGATAATTGTGAAAGTTGTAAAAGTCTCGAAATTGAGTTTTCGAATCAACAAAAATCAAACAAGTCATTTAACGAGCAATCGAAACGTTTTGCAAAAATTAAGGAACATTGCATTTCTATTGAACTCTCTTTGAAACATAATAAAAAGAAAATGATTTACGATAAATCTTGGGAAATACATGATGCTTCGTTGATAACAGAAATCAATAACAAATCTTTTGAAATAAATGATCTAAAAGCTCCATTGAAAGACAAGTCAATTGTAGTTAACGAGTTGAAGCAACTGTAATGAGGTAGCAAAACTTCAGTATGTTTTACAACTTCCTAGGCAGTGCACCTAATCGTTGTAGTGTAGTATAGGCAATACACGAGGGTTGTTATCGTTCTCTAGGGGAATAGCGTGTGAAGGTCTGAACTAGATGTAACTAAGGTCTACAGGTTAAAAGAAGAATATTTTTGTATTTTTTATATATTTTATGAAAGCAATTTAAATCTCGGGTTTAAAGGGGGTTTGTTTTAAACTAGTTATCTAGTAATTAAACTAATCTAATGTGGAGAATTCGTATGTCAAAAGAGAAGTGTTTACTTAATCATGCATGATCCTTAGTATGCTTCTCCTAACTTTATTGCCTTGTTACACTTGATATGTATGTGTAAGTATTTCTGAGAAGCATGACGAATTACACAAAAACACCGTCTACGTGATACCTTTCTAGGGAAACGCACAAGTAAGGTAGTAGGAAGACTGTTACAAGGCCCCTAGGGAGATAGACGCGTAATAAAATACTTAAAGGGGATCATCCATAGATGGGTAAAATAGTATGAAGACTATTACCGATGGAATCCTTTCTACACAATCATGCTTGTAACACCCCCAAATTGGGTCACAGTGGAATATGGGTTTGAGAGTGTTACTTCATAGATCAATAACATGAGATATATATGAGAACGACCATTAAAAGAGTCTTTTAAAACTGATACATTGGATTTAGCAAATTGTTTGTTACATAAGCTCGAAGCTTCACTTGTTCATTGTTCCAAATACAAAGATTTTAGTCCATAACAAATATATCCCCAAAATGTAATGCAACCAAATCTTTAATGCATATGACTTCCAAAATAACGACCACCAATGTATCCCTTGTCGTGTACCTCATTCATCTCCTGAGAAAACATGCTTTAAAACGTCAACAATAATGTTGGTGAATTCATAGGTTTGTAATATGTATAAATGTAGGCCATAGATTTCCCAAGGGAATGATCTATGATTAATGCAAATAGATGGACAAACATTACAAAAAAAGTAATTACGTTTCTCTATGCTCATGACACTGAGTCGACATAATGATTACAATATAAATTGCAACATTGCCCGTGATGATGTTCTAACCCGCAAACATCCAAAATCAGACATGGCTATACATTCGTCTTGTCCAATGATAGCTTAATCTACACGAACGGGATTCATCCCAAATAGGATCTATTTATAACATTCAGCTTACTCAGTATTGACAGTTTATGATATATGGGCTCAGTGGGTTATCGCTACTTAGGCTAAACACGGAATCATAAATGTAAAATGTCCACTTGTGTTCAATTGTAAAATCATGCATGTTTCTCACCCTAAAACTTTTAAATCATTATAAATGTAAAATGTGAGGCTATGAACTCACCTCGATTAAATGAATCAACAAAATATATCAGATACTGAAAATGCGTCACGAAAACGTCCGATTGCAACCTAATTAATTATAGGTCATATGAGTACTAAGTACTTTGAATAACTAATACCGTATATAATTCTATATAGCTACATCACCATTATTGATTTAGAATATATATTTATAAAGTTAAATGTTCTATAAATATCTACCTTAGTAAATAATGGCGTAACCTTCTCGTTTTAAGCTCGTTTCGTTACGTTTCTTTACGTCCACACTTGATATTAGAAGATTTATCAAAAGATTACATTTAGGTATTTTAAGTTCTTCCGTAGAATATGTCTTTTTACTGTTCATGCACTTTTTAAATTTAATTTTATATAAATTTAATTATCGTAAATCTCGGTAAAAAGTCGTTTCTTATTCGTTTTACCTACAATTTAGTGATTCTTTCAAGCACGGACTTCGTAATTAACAAGTTCGATATAAATATGATATTTTCCATAAAATATTTGATGTGAACAGTAATTTTTTTATAAAAATATTTTTTATAAATGTATTATTATCGTAAACCTGAAAAATCCTTAACTCCTTCGTTATTATGATGAATAATTATGGATTTTTAATGTTTTGGATCTAAAACAATGTACTTTCTATGATAAAAAAATTAATTTATATATTTTTATAGATTTGGGAAAATAATAAGTTTTTTTAAAAAAATTTTAGTATAAATGCTTTTATTATCGTAAACTTTGCGCAATTGAGTGTATCGTCTTCGGTTATTAGCTCGGTTTTTTGAGTTATCTATATGCCTACGATCTCTTTCTGACATGTGGTATTTTATAAAATATAAAATAAATACTTTATATCCGAGATTTTAACAGAATGTTATAAGGATTTTCATATAATATGGTTAAACTTACTTTTATAACTTTTTGGCAAGCAATGTATTTTCTTACATGTCCTTTACCATTACGTAATAGTTATACCACAAGTTCTACATCTTATTTAAAGTACTCTAACAATTGTCCATTGATCGTGGCCAAGTTTAACTTGTCCTTGCATTCTATTTTGCTTTTAACTGAATAAAGGAAACTTTTAAACCATTAACTTCTAATAACATACTTTATATAAATTAACCTCACTTGTATATACTTATACTTCGTTTTCAAACATATATTTAACTTCAATATAAATATGACAAAGTTTTCATAAACCATGATCAAGGTAGTAATAAATCCATTTTAATGTTAATATGTTTCTTAGATGGTGATTTACTATATAAACATCATATACACATAAAATCACAAATGTAAAGAGTGTATGATTTTTAGATGACCTTAATATGATGTATGATGAAGAGTAACAAGATCTAAATCCTAGTTTAGATATAAAACCCAAGCTTCCAATACTAAGAAACCCTAAATTCCAATGAAACCCTAATCTTGCACCTTTCTTGTTTAACCCTTTTAAACACTAAACCAAGCCTTTAATATACCTTAGAATACCTTAGATATGATGTTAGAATACTTAAATATGTGGTAAATAAAATTGTATGCATTGTTTATGGAGGTTGTATGTATGTCGTGGGCTAGGAGAGAGAGCACAAGAGAGATATGTGTGAGTTTTTACTTAAGGAAAATGAGAAGTGTGATACTTCTTCTAGTTATGCATGTATATATACTAAAAGCTAGTCAAAGATATTATTTAGAAAGACCAAGACTTAGAAGAAAACATGGGGAGTGAATTAAGGAAGAAAATGGTCAAGTTAACTAGTCATGGTACTAAAGTTTAATTAGTTCTATGTTGTACAAGTCCTAGTTGGTAAATGGTGTGCTCAATGTCTCCTTGGATGTATATATGGTCCAAAATTAGAGGGGAGGGGCTAGGAAATATCTTTGATCTTTTATGGTAATATCTTGCATTACTTGAAGTCATAAGTTGTATATATTAAGTGTAGACTTATAACTTGTAAAGTGTATGTCCTAGTTGGGTCCTTGTATGCAAAATTCGGCTATGATGAATAACATAGGTGAATTTTTATAAAACTTTGAGCATTGGGTATAATAATGGGTATTTTTTGAAGCTTAGAAAAGTTTTAGTGGTTCCGTGAATGCCTAAACGTATTTTATCGCGAAACGTAAACACTTTACGTAACCAATAAAAATAAAATGTGCAAAGTTAATAATTATCCTCCAAATAATTATCTAACACTTGCTTGACATAAACATTTAATTATTTGATGCCCGTTTACGTAGAATGATAGTTTTTAACTTATGCGATTTAACTATACGATTAAAATTAAAAGCAAACGCGTACGAGACTAAAAATGAATAGTAAATTAAATGACGCCGTAAAATGACCTGAAAACGCAGATTGTTACAATGCCGCTCTAGATCTTTGATACGCTTAAGTAACTAAGGTTCTAGGGTCTAAACATGCACACACATCAACCAAGAAGCAATATTATTAGGATCTACATACCAATTCACATGCAATCATAAGCAAACACTAATGGGATCTAGCCTAGCATGTTAAAGATAAGCAAAGCACAATAACCAATCAAACAATAAGACATATTAAAATATTAAAGGATAAAAGAACTTCACTATATTGAAATAAGCGATTAGGGAAGGTACAAAAGGGTTTGGAAACCCTAAAATACTCCTAAAGTCAGCTACAAATTGTTCTTTACCGAACTTCACTCCTAATATGCTATGTAAAACCCTAAAATCGAGTTTGTATTAATAAGAAAAGAATCCGCGATGGCGTCGCAATAGATCCTGATGCCGTCGCACAGCGAATCTTCTTAGGGTTTCTTTATGACGGCTACAGTCCAGACGCCGTCATAAATTCTCTGACGCGGTCGCTTGATAATCCAGACGGCGTCGTAAGTAATCCTGAAGCCGTCTCCACCTTCTGTGAGTAATTTTTCAAGCCTTCTTTTGTGTAAATAGAGCCCAAGTCATGTGTATTTCCTCCAAATGTCTTCCAAGTGATAAAAATGCAAAAAGAAACGATTAAGCATATATTTTAAGCATTTTTGCATGGTTATAAGGGTTAAATGACCTCGGGGGTGAGTGTATAAAATTACACCTCATCAAATACCCCTACACTTGGGATTTGCTTGTCCCCAAGGAAATGAGCTTTTATACCTAAACAATGGCAATATCGGGGAAATTTTAACTTAATCTTTAAAGCTTTCCATGGCACAACTAATTAGACCTCGTAACTAGAAGCACGGAAATTATACACTAGCACCTCACAATAAGTGTTTGGATTTTCTCTTTCTCTCGGGTGTATAATGAATTATAACAATATGGGAAACAATAAATTTAACACTCATTACTAGTCATAGCATACAAATTACCATAGGCTTGATAAAGGATCAAACCTCCACCGCTATGCGTAAGTACTAAAAGTTACTATCAAAGAGTTCTTTAAAGGGTTGCGGGGTGTAGGTGTAATATGATAAACATAAAAACAAAAACGGATGGGAGATATTTGGGAAGTGACTTTTTTAGGTGAATTTGGGGTGAAGTGGTGAGTTAATCATTTATAAGAATACACGCTGATATGGTTGCTAAGCCAAAGACTCGACCACTTGGACAAAGATATACAAACTCTACACAACTTTACATCAAACTCTTTTTTTTCTCTTTTTTTTATATTTTTTTTCTTAACATCACTTGGGGTTTATAGATACACCCCTACACTTGAGCTTTTACATACTCGATACATGAACTAATCTAATGACCCGGATTGAGATGGATCAAAATAACATGGAGACTACCAAAAATATATGGGGGTATTAACTTAACTTTTCTTCCCCATTCTTTCGTAAAATAAATACTACCATGAATCCCAATCGTCCCAAATTGTATTTACAAGAATAAACACTTAGCAACTGTGTACTTAAATAATTAAGTTAGGTTAAACAATAATGTACTAAAAACGAGTACATACAAGATAGGCTAAGGTGATTTGGGTGTAACAATTGGTTTAAGGGTAAACAATGCTCTTCATTAACAATCCGGCATCCACCAGAAAATTACGAGAACCGTAAAAAGGAAAGGCTCAGAGGGTTTTACTAGGGGAATCCTGCACTAAAAATGAGTGCATGACAAGGGTGTGTGATAGTTATATAGTCGAGGTGACCATAATAACAATTAAAGATTTAAAACATGGGTTAATCTAAGTGCCTCTTATCATTTAGCAAATCCTAATACTCACTATATGGTATTGGGATGCATCACTAAAGCAAGTTCTAGAATTTAATACACTACCGGTACACTCTCATATAATTTAAAACC